>KE371219.1:772025-795937 GCA_000418225.1 Zizania latifolia
ATAGTTTGCGACGGTGGTTTTACCTCCGTGGTAGTCAACGCTGGCAGCGGGCATTGAAATGGCTCGATGCGGGTAGCTGACAAGTGAGACCCAAAAATATGATGTGAATTGGTGTTCTTCTCTTTCCTCCTCCTTCTTCCTCTTGCCTCCTCCTCTTGGCCACACCCTCAGACTAGCTCCGCAACAGAGGCTGAGGCTGGACACGCGGGTGCTTTGGCGCAGGGGAGAGGGCAATGCACAGGGGTACTGGGTGCGTGAGCCCTCGGGCACACGGAGACACGGTACGGGCGCTTAGGCGCGTGGGGTGGTGGGCGCGCCGGGGTGATGGGCACGCGGGGATGCTGGGGCGCATGGGGACGCTAGGGCACGTGGGGGCGGTGGGCGTGCGGGGGAGCTGGGTGCTCAGGTACGTGCTGGGCGCTGGCGCGCGTGGGGCTAGACGGGGTGTGGGGTAGAGGGCTTGGCAAGAGGAGGAGAAAGAAGGAAGAAGGAAGGAGGAGAGAGAAATATATATGCATATTTTTTATGTCACTAACAAGGTGGTCCGACATGTCAGACGAGTTAGCTTAGCGCTCGCTGCCAGCGCGGACTATCATGTAGTCAAAACCGCCATTGCAAACCACTCCGAGAGTAATTTCTCCGATATTGAAGTGTTGGAGAATTAAGAATATGATTTTGTAGTTTATGAGAATATGTGATGAGGACAGCACTTCTACAGATACACATGACGCCCCTCAGGTTACTATGCAAGGACCAATCACTTAAGCTTGAGCACGACGATTAAATCTCTAGGTGAGCTTGTTTTTAAGTATTTTTTTATGTGACTTTAAGAATAGATTGCTACCTAATGGTGATATTATTGTTAGAAACTATGGAGAGGATCAAGAAGTACATGGAGACAAGCAAAGAGACGAAGAAGGACTAGCAAGGGCGTTTAAGTTGAGTTAGAAGTTCAATCCACTTTCAGCTCGAGTCTATCTCGAATTCTAGGAACAACATGCACTAAAATCATCGCCCAGGCTATATCTAGACTTCGTTTTCGAAGTTCTACATATGTACGAAAAGCTAACTTTGGCATCTTTCCAATGGGCTGGTTTTATGTAAAAAATTCTTTCTGGATCAACAGGAATCATCAAAATAAGTGAGCGTCCAAAATCTATTAGGGTGTTGTTTTACTATCTTATTGGACCTTTGGGCCGTGTACCCAGTTGAGCCCATTTGGGATGTGTACAGAATAGGTATATAAGCTGTAGAAGCAGCCATCTAGAGTTTCTTAGGTTTGTTTACACGTTGCTTTGACAGCCGCCGCTTCGTTGGTTTTATGAGTGTACCCCAATTCACATATTCCAATTAAATTTTCCTATTTTGATTGTGTTTTCTGCGTTCTTGTTTATGTTCTTCGATTTACAAGCAAAGATTAGCCTTCGTGGCGAGGCCAATCAGACTGCGCTCGGTTGATAACCAGAGGAGAAGTGGTGATGTGATTGCAGGGGTTTAGTCTCGCCGATCAGAAGCCAGATCACGTGTGTCTTATCTTGGCAAATCGTTATTTACTATCTACCTGACAGAAGATCGGACACTCGCCCTCCATCAATATGTGTCTATAGGTATATATTAGGAGTTAAGTAGACTTTTTTCTTAAACATAACCATAAATTATGTAATAGTTATTTATCATATCATACATAATTGATATTGGTATTGGTTAATTTTTTTAACTCACAATAGTTTTCACATAGCTCACCTCTCACAATTGCTTTTTTAAATATAAAAGCAATAGCCTGCCTATAAAAGAGCCTCTTGCCACACGCTTGCTAAGCCATCCACGACTGAACAAGATATACGAGTCGACGTCCTCTCCCAAAGTGCGAAAACATCACAGGCCCTAGAACAGCTTAGCAATGGCGAGATCCTTCTCCGTAGCGCTCGTCGTCGCTCTCTGTTTAGCCGTGCATCTCATGACCGTGGCGTGCGCGCGGCATGCGCCACCGGAAGTCGATGGCTTGCACGTCGTGGACAGATCGCCCACCTACTCTGGCCCCAGCCCTTCAGCTGGCCACGGGAAGCCGCCATCAGCAGCCGTTGCTGTGGACGGCGCTCTCGGTGTCAGCGCCGAGTTCAGCGCAAGCCTTGGCGACGACGCGCCGGCGACTGGTGCGGAGCAGCACGGCGCCGGCGGGGATGGAGGGGCTTCGGCTGCTCGTCCCTAACGAAAAGCCGCTGTGGGCGCCAATGCTTGTATCTACTGCGATGTGGTTGTGTGTCTATCGCTTTCTCGTTCATGAATGTCTTTAGTCTTTACAGGTATGGTTTTTTTCCCAGGTTGCTCTGTTTCTTCCTGGGAGTGTACGACGCTGACGTGAATACGTGATCCTTGTTTATTAGTGTCCTAATTTAATCTTGTAACATGCTGTGCCTTGCTTCTCATGTCAATCATTGCCATTGTGTCTGCTTTGCTAACATTCCCAGATGAATTCGACTAAGAATTCGTATGGTAATAGTATCCTAAATACAATACCCATAGGTATTTTCTGTCCATACATGTATCTGATTTCAGAAACCGATATAGTTCATACCTATTCACGCGTATCAATTATTCTCTATATCCATGGGTAATTGACATCAGATGGATACATGTGCTCACGTCAAATGAACTGTGCGGATCACGGACAGGAGCGACAGTGCGAGACGGGGGTGGCGGGGTGAGGAAATAGGAGGCTAAAAGAAGGTAGAGATATATGATTACTTGTTGTCGCTGGGCTGTTGTTGAGCTTTTGGGCTTTTAGCCCATATACTTGAATACTCTTGTTGCGAGCAAACAAATACGTGTAATACATTTTATACCCTTACACGTTTACTTTTGATGGGTATGACTTTATATCAATTTTTGTTGGGCACCAGTTTCTCTCAATACCTATCGAGCAATTACCTACGGATAAATAAATATTCGGTACCTATTAACATAATCCTGGCTCATTCCCGGGCAGGGGCGGAGACAGGGGGGGCGTGCAGGGGCCTGCGCCCCCCACCCCCCAACGCTGAAACGCTGAAGTAACAGCAGTTAATTAAACGGCTAAGATTTAACGCAAGATAGAATATGACTATTCATTGATTTAGGATTAGTACGATGTGTGTTAGATATTTGATGGGCGGATGAGATTAGACAATATTTTTGCTTCGTTGGTTCATGTGATAAGCGATAAATTTAGTAGCATCGTTTGTCACACATACACACATATATAAGCATATGATATATTATTCAGATATTATTTTATAGATATTATAAGATTTAATTATAATGAATACAATCAGATTATAAATTAGATAGATAGTTTTGGAGTAAAAATAATTTAAATTTTTGCAAACAAAAAATTAAACCGCCCCAGCTAACCAGATGATGTTCTAATCCAACCAATGTTTCTACATCTCTTTATCTAGCAAATTGAAAAAATATTTTCCTACATGGTCATCTCATCCCTTAGCTCTGTCAAATTGATGGAATAAAGCCTCATAAAATCCATGGATATGCATAAAACCAAATTACCAAACACTACCTTAATTGCTGGTTAGCACCGGCATTTGGAACAGATAGTTAGCAGCCTAGGGACATATCAGGGTTTAGACATCGGCTATAAAATAATTGATAGTTGCACTCTTTTCTCTATGTCAACAAAAATCCTAAACGAAGAAATCTTTAGACAGCAGCCATACACCGCTGTACGCCTGTACACGGTCATGATCGGGTCGTCGACATGGTCAACGACTTGCTTCGCTGCTGAATCAGCATTGTGGTTTCACCTTGAAATGGCTTTAGAACATGATAGCATTAGCATCTACCCAGAGTGCTTAAGCAATTCCCTTTCAATATAATTGGTAACCAAGCCTATGATAACTAGTATAGCCGGTTCAGGAGCTTGGGAAATTCACCAGAATAGTCAGGTTTTATCACACGAAGAGCATAAGACAAAAAAAATACAGATACTATATAATGTTTCAACCATATATCATTTTATTCCCACTTGTGAATTTGACGTTACAGTAATCTCAAACCCATGCAGGCACCAAACATGATGTGCAAACTAAACCAAAATGTTGAAAACAATATTTTATCGTCATCATCACTATATCTGGAGCATACCAATATACATTGGTCTCTAACCACTCACTGCCTACCTAGCTCTTGCCACATACCATCCACTCAAAAATATCTCATTAGATACTGAAAATAATTTTGGTGACCCCTGTCTAACTAGTTGCTAGCAAGCAACCCCAAATTAACAGTCAACTAATCAGACCTAGGTATCAATCAATATGGGGCTATAACATAAATGAAGCCCCGTAGTAAACAAAAATAAATAAATAATAATACAAGTGCCCGTGAACTCGGTGGTTGTATGTTAAGTTCATCACTTAATTAGTGGGCATCTGGCTGAGCTATTTGCCAAAACGCAGGGAACTTTCACAAACATGTGTTGTAGTGCGAGAGGAAGAAGCGGTAATCAGGATGATCTACTTGCCGCTGGCAAAGCCAGTCATCTGCAGCTTTCAGAAGCGATTTAGTTAACTGCTGCTCATGCTCTTGATTGGACGTCCACATGGAACCATTAAACTTGTGTGACGCTAGACCAATGAGAGGCAGTGTGACCTTCCCAGGAACATCAGAAACTTTGCTATTGTGAAAAACATTTGTCTCAAGATGCCCACTTAATGTACCTGCCCAACGTTGCATATTAATCAGTAACATGATTCTGGATTCCTAATTGTTCCATTTTTTCTTTTGAGAACGTAGCGAGATCTCTAATTGGTACATCATATGAAATGCAATTAGTAACATCTCTATCTAGCTTTGTGCACAAAAGAAGTGGATTACCTTCAAGTGGTGTAGATAGTGAATGGAATGTTAAAAAGCAAGCATCCGAATCTTGTAATGTTGGTCCTGTCGGTATCCTGTATATGGGGTACCTGCATCCAAGTATCCAACTTCCAATAGGTAACCAATCCGGTAAGTACTGGATCTAGCAGCTAAAGAAGTAACAGGGAATACCAGGCTACAGAAATCCAACTGGACGGTAGAAGATCACAGCTCTTATAAGTCCTCAAACCAGGAAACCTGCTAGCAAGTAATGATATCTGCAGGCATAGACAGAAGAAAACCCATCATCTAAGTTGCAGACGCAATATTCCATTGACAAAAAGAAAATAGAAAATAATCATACCATGTCTGATAAAGGTTGTCTTCCATATGGTGCATCATGCTCCATATATTGAAAAACAGGGTACGATTCCTGGTTGCCAGTCTCACTGTCATCACTGGAGAAACCATCTTGATCTGCAGGAATATTGTTCACTAAACATCGGCCTCTTATTCCAATGGGCTGCTCATGGTCACTCTCACTACTCATATCCTGGGCACTGTCACCATCAGTGTCTTCACCAAGTCGACTGTCAACAAAAACAGACTCAACTTTTTTCAGAAATAAATTGGATGGTCTATTGAAGAAAACAAGATAATTTAGTACAGCAAAAAATGTGTTCAAATACCAAACAAAACATAACTATAGAAACACACGTAGTCAGGGTAAATATTAAGGTTAATATGCTCATATTTGGGAACTTGAATGGACTGTAAACAACAGGTGTAGCTACTAATAAACTAGCATCACAATTCGCTTATGTTCTGAGAGCTAGGATCTAATGTGGCAAAACAATGGATTCCTATGTGAACCGAAAATGCTAGGTTCACAAACCTTATCTCCAATGCAAATTGGAGGTATATCCCTGATGAATTCTAGCTTTAGGCAGTAACAAATTGCAAACCGTGAACCAATAATCTGGTAACCATGGTTCACAAACCATGTGGATTGGCAGATTTCTAAAAGGCCACGCTGATGCACACACAGCCATTTAATAAGAGATTATGATTCATGGCATGACAAAATGATTATGGCTGATTTATAGTATAGCAGTATTCAAGATTTGCTAGAATGCTGGATTCTTAACTTCTTATTTCAGAAAAAGCAATATTTCACACCCAACCTAGAATAGTAATAAATGTGTGTAGATACCATACATGCACAGACCATGAGATGTGGTAGTGTGTGAGATCATAATTCATAAGTAAGATAGCTGTATGAATTAGAGAAGACAAACTGTAAACATTATTCATTGGCAAAGCCCACTTCAGCATTTTTAACTACTTCAACCCCCTCCCCCTGGCAGGCGCCCAAAACAACACATGAAAAGAAAGAAAGGAAAAGTATTCATGATGGAAGGGAATATTAACTCTTAAAGGCTAACAATATACACTGGTCTGGCTACCTCCATATGATGCCACACCTCTCCAGTTATCACATAGGAAATGGAAACCGTAGATTTAGCATCTCTAGTACTATTATGTTTGGGGTTTTGGGATGCCAAACTTGGCAGCCAATAATTTTGGGTAGCTAGGCTTGAGGCTGTTCACTTCTTGCCGCACGGGTTGAGGGTGGTTCCCCTCTCGCCGCAGAGAATTAGATAGAAGCAGCAGATAACTTTCCCTCTTGCTGATAGAAGAGATAGGAGCGATAGAGAACTTTCCCTCTTGCCGATAGAATAGGTAGACACGTCAGGAAGCTTTGCCCTGGCCTACTTGAGCAGAAGATAGAAGAATAGACAACTTTATATTACTTTTGTTCTCAGGTACGGGGCTGCTGTATTTATAGCCTAGTACAATGTTATCTCTAATAATAGATCTAATCTATTACTAAATATCATGTAATCTAGCTAAGAGATAAACTAATTAACTGACTTGTATCCTGTTTAGCTATTTATAGATTAAGGACTCTTATAACAGCTAGGACTCTTCTGGACTCCTTAAAGACTAAAGACTCTCCTGGGCGCCCTCCTAGATGCTTGGACTCTTTAGCCACCTGGACTAATGTCCATAACAAGTTCCTTGTCCACCAGGAGTCTATGAAGTCCAGCTCCTCTACAGCCAAGGGCTTTGTCACTCAACCAGAGAAGGAAGAGGAGAGAACTCCATCCATCTTTCCTCTCCTCCATCTCGATACTCTCTATTACTAGCTCCGTACCACTGCATGCTCTCCTCCTCAACCTTGATGACTCGAAGACACCACACTCCCTTGTAACAACCAAACCCTCCACCAGTCCATGTCGTCTCAACCAGTGGCAGGAGGCACCAGGAACATCAAGCTGATTTGCATCACAAGACATGGAACTAACAGTGGTTCAGACTTGTAGGAGTTTACTGAGACCTGTAGGGGAGGAGGAAGAGGTGATAGCGTCTTCAATTTGCACTCAATTCATTCAGAACCTTCACCTAACCATCAATGATTTCATCACTGACTGCTCAGGTTCATGTACTTTCTTTAACAATTTTATCTTGTTGGTGTATCACCGTGCTGATTTTATAACTCAACTGCAAATCTTCATATACATGCTATTGACAGCGACTAGTGTGCCAATATATCCGTTGAGTAGTATTATGCAAAATCTATTATATAAAAAATGGAAACTGCCCCAATTTCACACATGGTGAAAAATTACAGCAATCCCTACCTGCTTGGCCTAACCTAATATGTCCACAGCCATAAAATGGAGTAAGTCATTGTCTACCAATGTTCAACCCTCTTTATTCTGCAATACTCAGTACGTATCAAGGTACCATTCCAGCAATATTCCCAGTTCTGACCACTTACACTACAGCGTCGTCCCAACAAGCAAGGCAGGCACGATTCGTAATTGGTGCAGAGAGAGACTGAGAGAACAGTGAGGGCGGGAGAGAAAGGGGGAAATGCAGATGCTATACCTTGAGCTCGACGGCAGCCGGGCTGCATACAGCTGGATAGCCGACAGGAAGGGGACGTAGTACTGCACGACGCCGTCCATCCCATTGAGCAGGAGCGGCACGCCGGCGCCATACGCGCTCCACTCCGCGAACGCCTCCCACAGATCCGCGAGCTCGTAGTACGGCGCCCCGGCCGATCCCCTTCCCCGTGCGCTCGTCTGCACGCGCACATCGCACGGAACTTGTCAGCTGACACCAAAACATCAGGCGCGGCAGGGCCGCAAGCAAGCGGCCGCGTTCGAGAGCGCACCCGGGGCAGTCGATGCGCGGGCACGCGGACGGCGGTGGATGCGATGAAGCTCTCGAGGTTGGTCTCCTCCACCTCCTCCGCCGGCGGGTCCCTCCGGGGCTCAGGCGCCGCTGCCCTCTTCGGCTTATCTACCGCCGCCGGTATCGTCTGCTGCTGTTGCTGGTGGAGGAGGTGGCGGCGCGGCGGCGGGCAGTAGAAGCGGTCGGCGCCTCTGGAGGCGACGCCGGGGACGGACATGCCTGGGAGGACCCGGGGCTAGCGTTTTACGCGCGCGAGCGCTGAGACGGACTGGCCGCGGAGGTGCAGAGAGCAGAATGCAGATGGGAGGAGGGAGTAGGAGGCGAAGTAGAGGGAGGGACCGAGGGAGAGATGGATGGGAGAGGGCAGGAAGAGAGGGAGGGAGCCGGGAGGAGGTAAAAAGACAGGCTCTCCGGCTGATGCTGTTGTGGAGACGTGGGCTAGCGAATAAACAATGATAATTAATTAATTAATTATCCTTACGGGAAAATAGAGAAATGTCTCTATAGATAATGTCTTTTTTTATATCACTTACTCTCTCTCTATATATATTACCTTCATAATAGATATTTTTTTTAAAAAAATTGTATTCAATTATTCATCTTCTTTGTTTTTCCTTCTAATCCCTTCTTTGTTTTCTTAAATATCGTGTGGAGCTGGTTTCTTCCATAATACATCGTTTCTCTCTCACATCAATAAATTATCCGTCACGTCAGATTTTAGTTAATATCATAATATAATTATTTATAAGAAACCATCCTAGTCAACAGGTTTAGAACTGCCCTCCGAAATTAGGGTATCTCTGCATGCAGAATTAATCATGCAAGACTAACAAAGTCATAGATAATTGCTGGAAATTAAAGGGATGCTGAGATAGGATTTCTTGTGTACAAAAAAAAATATATTTTATTTCGAGTTGCAATCATTCATTTTTTTCAAATAACCCTGCTTTATTCCAAAGAGTGTTTTACTATTTGCCTCCTTTTAGTCTTGCCCTTCACTATCTGATTTGTATTTTTATGTTTTGGATGTAGGAGCCTGAACTATGATTTGTGGTTGATTAAAACGATTTTGTGGTACATCTGACTTGCATCTTTACCCTGTAGTTGATCATGTAACTTCACAGATATATATTGGTGCTTTCCTGAATAAAAGAAACAACAGTCAGTTGACTAGTAGAACTATAAATTAATTCACATTCTTGTAGACATAGTATTGTTTTGCAGTAATTATTTGTACATTAATCGACTGAAGAATTTTCAGAGGTGATCGTCTCAGTGATCTTTACTGTCGCTCTCGTCTGATTGCTGAAAAATACCACATTAATTCATCGTTGCTTTACAACCATAGTGTCAATTTTGTGGCCATGTTTTTGTTTGTGACTTGATCCGAACGGTGAGCATGTGTTTTTAGCTCAAAGTTACCGTGGCATCTCCACTACTTGACGTCGACGTGAACCCAACAGAATCTACCTTCATTGCGCGCTGAATATCTATCTAACTGATGAGGGGGGAAAAGAGACGCAGCAGCGAAGAACCGTGCAAGTTGGCAAATGGCAACACACATCGCGCAACGTACGCCAATTTATTCCAAATTAAAGAACCATATCGGCCTCACAATGTGGATTCCGAAGATTCTGAAAAAAAGTGCCATAGTAAACAAGCTCGTCAATATGTTTCAGAGGCCATTTTGATTTGACTCTAGAAATAAAATATTTTAGTACCAGTGTACCGTTCCAGAGTTTTAATAAAATAATATAAATTTATTTTATATAATATTTTATTTAACAAACAAACTAACATAATTAAATATGACATATATATAAATAAGTTCATAACTTCATATCTTAAATATAGTTTATAATTTACATATAACATAATACGTAGATTAGTTTAAGACTTTAAGTACCATACAACGCATATATTAAATAAAGTTGAATATGTGATTTTACATTACATATTTTTTAGAAATCAAGAATCAAGATTACAAAATTAAAACATTGAACATTTATATTATTTGCTTTCTAGCTTGCCTCTTATATTTTTTAGAAATCAAGAATCCATATTATTTTTTGGGCCGGTACCGAAATGGCCGGTATAGCGAATTCCTGCCGGAATGACCGGAATGGACCGAAATGACCGGTATTGTCTGGTATTTTGAACCGGAATGGAACAACACTTACTGTGTACCGGTTTAGGTATTAGTATGACACGTATCAACCATTTCAGTCGGTACCGAAATAGTATTGACAACCTTAATAGTAAAGGTCGATAGACAGATACAAAATACCATCTTAACGTTAGATTGATGACAATAATCAGGTCAGTCTCGAGGAGCAATAGGGCCAGCAGCCTCGGCAGGTCTCGGAAAGACTACGCTCAGACGTCTAATAAAAATTAGACGGTATTTTAATATTCAGTAAATAATATTTTATTAGTTGATAAAAAATATTTTATTAACATAAATAAAATGAAACATAATTGAATTTAAGTTCAAATATTATCATACAATAGCATCAAAGAGAAGATAAAGAGTAATAATCATCGTCTGCGTGTACATATACCGCATAATATCCCACGACTTGCATGTATTGGATTTCTCGTGTTGCTCATGTCTTGCATATACGATATCATTCTCACACTTCTCGTGCTGCGTTGCCTCGTCTTTTTATTTCCTACATGTACTCTCTCGGTTCTATAATATAATAATCTAGCATCAAATAAGATATTTTATAGTATGTACGAATCTAGACAATACGTTTACTTACCTACTTGCCTCGTTAACATCATAAAATTAAAGGTTCGAGGTTGGTAACCTAATACTCTAGTAATTAGATGTCTTACCATCGTTTCATGAGCACGTTCTCCGTACTACAATTTTTCTAGTGGGGCTTCAACAAGACTATAACTTAACTCTATCTTAAATTTATTTTTGCAAAAATTCTATACATGCGTTAATATCACTACCGCTGATTTTGTCGAGTGTTTATGAGTTTACTAAGTACATTTTATCGTGATCTTTGCCGAATGTTTTTTAGCCTTTACCATGTACCGAATTCTGGTAGTGAATATTGATCACACAAAAAGGGATAAATTAATTATGTTCCTATCATGATATGCAGGCATCAATTTTTGAAATAAGATTAAGTTTACGGTCATCTGTTACTAACTTCTTTGAACAAATCAACAATAATATTTGTCATTTCACTTCGTAAGGTCATAGACCTACTCTACATATTTTTAGGATTTAGTAAGGAAAAAGCAATGCGTTCCTTGACTGGCCTTAGACAGATTTTCATGCCTCAGCTATGAAATCAATTAGTATTGACCCCTCAATTATTAAAATCGCCTACATTTCATCCCCGACCTAAACCTGCTAAGGTGGTTTTCTGTGTGGTGTCCACCTAAGCACAGAACGGTAACACTACTGTAATAATCAATAATAAACAATAAAAGATAAGTTAGAAGTTTAAAATACTATAAACCCACATTTTATCTTCATGTCCTTTTTCTATTTCTCTCTTGTCTCATATATATATTTTATTTTAATTTGCCAACTAGAATACTATTGAAAACCATTCATATATAAATCCATGGATAAAATATAAACAACTTTAAGAGTTGAAGGACCAAAAGTAAGCAGTTTCATAGCTAAGGCATGAAAATTAGACAAGACCATAGTTGAGGACCACATATAGATTTTTTTTCATTTATTAATACTCAAATATTAACACACTACTCACATTTCCCAGGTTTGACTAGCTAGACTTATAATAATTAAGCTAGGAGATTCAGAACAAAACCATCGACCCAACTAGGCCTAAGGCTTGACTAGTCCTAATTTGCATGAATTTTTTTAACAGTTCTCGAACGAAACCACGTAGACTTAATTGTTCCTAAGCTAGCAGTGCGATCTTGACTAACCTCTTAATTTTGAAAAATAGCCTTCCGTAAAGGTCTTCCATTGACCGATTTTATGTTTTTTCTTTTCATTCATGAGTAAGTTAGGGTAATAAAGTTAGAAAAAGTGCCAACTTGCTGTTGTTTTAACAATATTTCTCCAGTTCGTTGACAATGCATATTAGTTTCTTAAGTATTCTGTAATCACTATAGAAAACTGCGTCTTTGTCGAGTGCCACAATCTTTACCGATTGTATTTTTTCGGACACTCGATGAAGAGGGGTTTGCTAGGTATTTTTAAAAACACTCGGTAAACTATTACACTCGGCGAAAAGGGCTATTTGCCAAGTGCCTATAGGGAATGCACTCGGTAAACTCTATGACACTCGGCAAAAAACAGAAAAAAATCGGTGCTAACGGACGTTGCGACGGCGTGCTTGGGCGGGAAAAAAAATTTCAGGTTCACCGAGCGTTTACACTCGGCCAACCCTAGGGTTTGCTGAGTGTTTTTTAAAAAAAACACTAGGCAAATCCAGGATATTCATCATTTTTTGTAAAAAATATTTTGAGTCTATGTGATATTTATAACTTTGTTTTAGCTTGAAAATTTTTCTACACTTAAAATACAACATATCTTATTCCATGTAAAAATTTTATATTTTTCTAGGTCCGTTTGCTATTTTTTAATTCATTAATTGTGTTTCTAGGATTTAAATTAAAATAAGTAAAATTTGAACTGCAAGTATATGAAATAATGTACCAAAATTTATAGAAAAATCATATTCATGTTTTTTAAAATCATATTCATGTTTTTAGTCTATTTTTAGTTCTTATCCACTAAATTGAAAGAAATTTTGAAAAATATAGGTTGTGACACTCGATCGGCAACGTAGAGTTTAATGGTTTTTTAATTCTAAAAAAATCAAATAAAGTCTGAAAACACGAGACTTGTCATGGTGTTATAATATCATACATAGATAATGTGATAAAAAAATTAAAAATATTTTAAGAAAGTTATGACGTAGGATGTTAAGAAACCGGAGATTCTCTGAGGAGGAATTAGGGTTTAGAGAAGAAATGGGTTAGATTTAAAAGCAAATCTATGGTTAGATCTTTGTTTGAATTTAATTTTTTTTACAATAAAAATACAATATAGCTTATCTCATGTAAAAATTTAGTATTTTTTGGATCAGTTTACTATTTTTAATTCATTAAGTGTGTTTCTATGATTTATATTGAAATAGGTCAAATTTGAACTACAAGTACACGAAATAATTAACCAAAATTTATAGAAAAATTATATTCATGTTTTTGAGTCCATTTGTAGGCCTTACCCAATAAATTAAAATAATTTTTGAAAAATCTAGGTTGCGACACTCAATCGGCAACGTAGAGTTTAATGATTTTTTAATTCTAAAAAAATCAAATGAAGTCTAAAAAACACAAGACCTGTCATGGTGTTATGATATAATATGTAAATGCTATGATAAAAATTTAAAAATGTTTTGAAAATGTTGTCACGTAGAATGTTAAGAAAATCGGAGATTCTCTGAGGACGAATTATGATTTAAAGAAGGAATGGTTGGATTTGAAAGCAAATCAATGGTTAAATATTATTTTGAACTTAAAAATTTTTCTACAATAAAATACAGTGTATCTTTTCTCATGAAAAAATTTAGCATTTTTCTAGGTCAATTAACTGTTTTTAGTTAATTAATTGTATTTCTAGGATTTAAATTTAAAAAGTCAAATTTGAACTATGAGTCATGAAATAATAAACTACATTATCAGAAAAAAAAATTATATTAATGTTTTTGAGTCTGTTTTTAGGCCTTGTCCACTAAATTTGAAAATGTTTCACAAAATTTGTCAAGTCAAAGAACGAAAAACACATTTGAACAAAATTTAAAAAATAAAAAAATGTTTGTCGAGTGCTAAATTTGAGACACTCGGCAAACGGAATTTTTGTGCCCCGCCAAAATTTTCCGCCATTTTTCGCGCATCCCACCAAATTATCGCCTTTAAAACTGCTCTTGCTGCTGCGCCCGGACCACTGCTTCCTCCCCCACAGCACCGCCTTCGCCGCCCTTCTTTACCGGTGCCGCCCTCCCTCGCTGACGTCGTCCTCCGTCACCGCCGTCCCCTCCATCACCGTGCGCGGCCCCTCTGCCGCGCTCCTCCGCGCCTCCGCGCTGTTGCACCGCCGGGCCGAGCCGCGCTGCCCCTCCTCCGTCCCTCCTCGCTGCCGCGCCGACCGCGCTGGTGCCGCCTCCTATTTTTTTGTTTGCTTGTTTGCCGAGTGCCAAAACTTCGAAACTCAATAAACTATCCGTCACGCCACCGTCATTCACTTTTTTTCGCCGAGTGCTCGATAAAAACAGTCGACGAATCCCTGTTTGCCGACAGTGGGTTCACCGAGTGTTGTTCGCCGAGTGCAACACTCGGTGAACCCTTCGCCGATTGCATTGTGGCATTCGCCGAGTGTCTATGGTACTCGGCGAAATCCTGTTTTCTCGTAGTGAATATTATATACAAAGTATAAATGTGAATCATATGACATTTATTTTTTACCTAAATTTAGTCTACACCACTTTTTGCCGAGCACTTATGTGTAACTACAAGTTAAGACCCGTGTCTAAGTCACTGAAAGTAAGGGTATAATTTTTATATTAGTTTGAATAAGTTTCATATACCATGGACGTAAACTACAGAAATAATATAAATATTTCCCTCTTCTAAACTAGGGGAACATTTTTATATGCCGATTAAAACCTCCCTTTATCGTAGATAAATATGCATTGAAATTTCAAAAGTATGTGTATCCTAAATATGCCACTCAGGATAGGGGCGAAGTTTATATTTTGTGGGTGCAAATGTACCAACTCAAAAAATTCAATTATTATTCTTATATTTTGGTCATATATGCATCTCTTAGTCTAATATAACGCACTCCTTACAATCCAACCAGTAGTTAATGAAGTCAACATATATCGATTAAATTTTACACATATTTATGTTTTGTTTTAGTTTCGTCACTGACTCATAGTAAAAACTCATGGCAAATTATGCCATTGGACGCCAATTCTACCATGCTCATGTTCTTCTTCCTGCTTCAAACATCTTTCAGATTTTACAGTTTAAACTTTTAAGAATCGAGGCCTGAGGATCTATTTACCAGTGCCAAACAGGGCAAAGGGATGTATTTTACCCGGTTGTTTTACGAGCTAAGTGACAGATTTTATACATTTTTGTAATCAAGGGACGAAAACTATGAATCAATAGTTTTGGTCCAAAAAGTATTACTATTACAGTAAGGTGAACTGCATGTTTAAAAATATTTTATGCATGTTCAATTCTTCCGAGGGTGCGGTTCTTCCCCCCAACATGTTTGGCCATCTCTTCAAATTATGAGTAATGGCTAATGGGGATGCCTAACATTTTCCTTTTTGAGACTGGTTAATTGATTAATACTCATGCTCGAACTTCAACACTGTTACCTCTTTTTTTACGTACGTTTATTTCATTTGACTCAGGACAAGAATTTTCCAACATTGCTATCATTTTTGACTCTCCATTTATCCATTTAGCAAACCCTCTAAAAAGATTCCTCTCCAAATCTACTATACACTCCAACAGACTCTCTATTTTCAACTCTCAAAAAAAATTTGCCCTCCCTTTTAAAATCCCAAAATATTTCGAAAGATTTGATTTTTGTTTGAAATTCCAATTTCTAACCTTAAAATCTCCAAATTATAAAATTATAAATTCCAAAAATATTTTGAAATATTTGATTTTTGTTTAAAATTCCTTTCTGTTGCTGTCTCGATTTTTCTTTTTCAAAATTCCGAACTTCTTTCTCAAGACGCACGATTTCCTGCAGCCGCTAGAGACTTTTTACCGAGCAGCCTCCGCCTCCACCGTCGGCATCGTCGCAGACTCACGCCGCTGCGGCCAGCCCCCGAGCCTGGAGTTTGATAGAAGATCAGGCTTCAGGGTCTAATATCTTGCATACTTCAATTGTACAAGTTGTTGTTCAATCAGGTGTTATTAGAGCGAGGGAAATCCAAGCCCCCAGACGTTTAGGTGATCGGGCATCGTTGGAGGAAGGGGAGTCCGAGCCCCTGGGCGTTCAGGCGATCGAGCATCATTAGAGCGAGGAGAGTCCGAGCCCTCGGGCGTTCAGGCGATCGGTTGTTCGTTGGAGCGAGGGGAGTTCGGGGCCCTGGGCATTCAGGCGATTGGGCGTCGTTGGAGCGAGGGGAGTCCGGGCCTCCGGGTGTTCAGGCGATCGGGCGTCGTTGGAGCGAGGGGAGTCTGAGCCCCCAGGGTTTCAGGTGATCGAACGTCGTTGGAGCGAGGGGAGTCCGAGCCCCCAGGGTTTCAGGCGATCGGGCGTCGTTGGAGCTAGGGGAGTCCGAGCCCTCAGGCGTTTAGGCGGTCAGGCATGGTTGATTTGAGGCGTCTTTTCGCATCCTTGTTTCTTCACTCGTCTGACTTGAATTCAACGGCTAGTTGCGGTGTTTGGGGAGTGACGTGGCCTCCCACTTAGAGCATGTTTCAAGGCAGTTGTAAGGAAACCACGAAATTAGGCCGTTACTCCACCGGCTATAAATCATTCCCTTCTTCTTCCTTCCGTCGCACACTTTCTGTTTACATCCGAGCTTTCTTTCTCCTTGCACCCAAGTCTCGCTTGTCCTGGCTCCTCGCTGTCCTGACCACCTTCCAATGGCGTCCTCCAAGGCCACCGTCGATTGTTCCCTCGAGTTCCACAAGTCCGTCTGCACTGAGTGGCGCTTGAAGCTTTTGGAAAAAGCCAGCGTTCTTTCGACCTAGGCGCTATCTGTTTCACGCTCGACGGCGGGGAAACCGTTCCCGACTCCAAACATCGAAGAACTAGTGGTGTTCGAGTCATTTTTCCATTGCGGATTTGGGCTGCTGGCGCATCCCTTCCTCCGTAGACTCCTTCATCACTACGACATTGTTGGGGAACGGGTAGGCTACGCTAACAAAACAAAACATTTTCTACCCTGTTCAACCCAGGTACCATGCGAGTAATGGGATCATGGATCATTACCTCTAGTCGCGAGACGCGCTAGGGCAATGGAAGAAGAGTTGGGGAAGCACGTCCTCGATCAACTCCATCCAGCTCCGTCCAATTGTTGGCGGCGAAGATGATGCAGCCTTGCGATCCTCACGTCGAGATGATCAGCACCGTAATTGTAGCGGCGCCTTTACGGTATCCACACGTACAGGGACGGTATCATCTCACGCTGATATGCTAGTACCGCGTGTGAGGTTAGGGAAGATGCGGCCACAGCAGGTATAGCCAGTAGAGAGGGGGCGGCTAGGGTTAGGGTAGGGGCAACAGCAACAACTTATTTCCTCTAGCCTCTCCTCTCCTTATATAGAGCCCTCTGATGGGCCTTTAATCAACATTAAAGCCTAACAGATCTAATCTGCACGTTAGACCTAGAAGTTTCGGCCGAGGACCGGAACTTCTGAAAATAACATTCTGTATCGAATTTATTTCGATCCAGAAGTTTCGGTCCAACCGGAACTTCTGAACCCGGAACTTCCGGTCTAACCAGAACTTTCAAAAATAACATTCTCAGCCTCTGTTGTTGAATCTGTAACCGTTTCTTGCTTAGAATTCTTCTAACTCACTACACCTCCATTAAGGCAGAACACAAATCCAGATTGCGATCTCGAATCGTACTTGTCGGTTTAGAAGATAGCGTTAGTGTAACCATTTACAACGAGCTCCTCCGCACCTCCATAGACTAGGAACATATCCTTAGTTCTTCTCAAGTACTTGAGGATACTCTTTACCATCGCCCAGTATGGCGTACATGATGGACCCGATTACGAAAGCATACGGGATTACACTCATCTTCTCTAGCTCATCAGGTGTCGAAGGATACTGACTCTTGCTGAGAGTAATACCATGTGACATTGGCAAGAAACATTTCTTGGAATCCTGCATATTGAACCGTTTCAATACCTTGTCAATGTACGTGCTTTGGCTTAATCCAATAGCCTTCTCGATCTATCTCTATAGATCTTTATGCCCAGTATGTATGATGCCTCTTCAAGATCTTTCATTGAGAATTTTTTTCATAACGAAGATTTAATAGCATCGAGCATTAGAATATCATTTCTGATCAACAATATGTCATCTACATATAAGACCAGAAATACAAGTGCGCTCCCACTAGCCTTTTTGTAAACACAAGGCTCTTCTTCATTCTTGATAAAACTAAACCCTTTGATCACTTCATCAAAACGAAGATTCCAACTCCGAGAAGCTTGCTTCAGCCCATAAATGTACTTTTGAAGCTTGCAAATTTTTCCAGCATTTTTTGGATCAACAAAATCTTCAGGCTGTGTTATGTACACATCTCCGCTTAGGTTTCCATTACGGAAAGCTGTTTTGATATCCATTTGCCATATCTCATAGTTATAATATGCTGCAATTGCTAGGATGATCCGGATAGACTTTAGCATTACGACAGGCAAAAATGTTTCATCATAATCAATACTTTGAATTTGCCTAAAACCTTTCACCACCAATCATGCCTTATAGATGTGAACATTTCCGTCAACGTCTATCTTTTTCTTAAAAATCTATTTACACTCGATAGTTTTAACACCATCAGGTGGATCGATCAAGTTCCAAACTTGATTCTCTCGCATGGATTCTAACTCAGATCTTATGGCTCCAAGCCATTTCTCAGAGTCTAGTCCTATCACCGCTTCTGAGTAGGTCTTAGTTTCATCATTGTCCAACAATAATATGTCGTGTTGCCCCATGGTTAGAAACACAAACCGCTCGGGTGCACGACTAACCCTTTCCGACCGACGTGGGGCTGGTGTCTCGACAATAGGTTTTGTAACATCTTGCATATCGAGTTATGGTTGAATAGAAGCTGAAACACTTTCGAGTGGTTCTCGAATTTCTTCGAGTCGCACCATGCTCCCACTAACTCCTTTCGAGAGAAACTCTTTCTTAAGAAATACACCATTTTGGGCGATAAACACTTTGCCTTCTTCCTGGTTATAGAAGTAATATCCTTTGATTTCCCTAGGATACCCTACAAAGAAGTATTTATCAGATTTGAAAGTCAGCTTATCAGACGTCAAACGTTTTACATAGGCCTCATAACTCCATATCTTTAGAAAAGATAACCTAGGACGCTTCCCAGTCCATATCTCATATGGCGTCCTCTCTACAGATTTAGATGGAACGCTGTTCAATGTGAAAGCAACAGTTTCTAGAGCGTATCCCTAGAAGGACAATGGAAGATCAGATTGACTAATCATTGATCAGACCATGTCTAACAAGGTTCAGTTTCTCCGCTCCGACACCCCATTCTATTGAGACGTGTCCGGTGGAGTCAGCTGTGGAACAATTCCACATTACTTTAATAATCAATAAACTCATGGCTCAAATATTCATCTCCACGATTCGATCATAGAAATTTAATTGTCTTGCCTATATGATTTTGTACTTCATTCTGGAACTCCTTGAACTTTTCAAAGGATTCCGACTTATGTCTCATTAAGTAGATGTAACCAAATCTACTAAAGTCATTGGTAAAAGTAATGAAGTACTAAAAAACACCCCTGGCTGTGGAACTCATTGGTCCACATACATCTGTATGTACAAGGGCCAACAATTCATTTGCCCTCTCACTTTGACCAGTGAAAAACGTCTTAGTCATTTTGCCGAGTAACAAGACTCACATGTCTCAAATGATTCAAAATTAAATGACTCCAAAAGACCATCTTCATGGAGCTTCTGCATGTACTTCTCATTTATATGACCTAAACGATAATGCCAAATAAAAGTAGGATTCAAATCATTAAGCCGTGGCTTCTTCGTATTAATATTATAAACATGTGTATCCTCAAGATTCAGAATATATAATCCATTCATCAATGGACAAGTACCATAGAGTATACCATTCAAAAATATCGAACAACTCTTGTTCTTTATTATGAATTCATAACTATCTTCCTCTAAACATGAAGAAGAGATAATGTTTTTGCCTAAGGCAGGAATGTAATAACAATTATTCAATTTCAAAACTAATCCTAAGGGTAGCGACAAAGAATAAACGCCGACGACCAACGCAACAACTCTTGCACCATTACCGACGCGCACATCTAATTTACCTCTTGCACACTTTCTAGTCCTATTCTATCCCTGCAATGATTTGCAAGTGTGAATCATTGATCCGGTATCAAATACCCATGAATCACTTAGACGAGTAGCAAGATTAATTTCAATAATATTTATATCTGAAGTGGAAGTCTTACTTCCCTTCTTCTTGAGTTCTTCCAAGTATAACTTACAGTTCCTCCGTAAATGACCAATCTTATAGCAGTGGTGGCAAGTGTCAGAAGTAATAGGGCCAACCTTAGACTTTCCAGCAGGTTTAGGCTTAGAGCTCAAGATCTCATCTAAAGCTTTAGCCTTGCCATTGCGTTTTCTCTTCTTGCTATCCTTCTAAACCATCATCACATGACTAGAGCTTTTCTTAATGCTTTCCTCATCAGTCTTTAGCATCCTATGCAATTTAGCCATGCTTTTCACCATGCTGTTCATATGAAAGTTTAAAATGAACGGCTTGAAGCTCGTAGGGAGCGACTGGAGAATCATATCTTTATCACATGAGGACTGACTTGACTGCTTTTTGCCAACCTGCACGCAAACAAGGACTTTAAGGTGTTGTACCTCTCGGCCCGAGCATGGTTCTCAAACATGCCTTTGAGTCCCACGATCATATCGTAGGCATCCCTGTTCTCATATTGTTTCTGAAGCTCAGAGGACATATAGGTAAGTATAAGACAGTTAACATCAATTGAATCGTTGGCGTGCTTCTCATAAGCCCTCCGATCTGCGGCAGCTGCATTATCAGCTGGTTCATCAGGATGGGGCTCCTCTAGAACATATTCTTTTTTCTCTTGTTTGAGAACAATCCTCAAGTTTCTATGCCAATCAATAAAGTTTGTTCTAGAAAGCTTTTTCTTTTCAAGAATTGATCGTAAATTAAAACTAGAAGTGTTACTAGCAGTAGGTGCCATGATTTATAATAAAAATACAAGTTTCAGCACTATGCTATGTGAATCTTCTATCAAATAAAAGATACTCCATTACATGATATACAATCGTTTTCCCTCTTATGACATGTAGTGAGACAAGATCCATATTCAACTAACTTCTAGTGAGCTTTGGCATCACTGCTAGAAAATTAGAGACATAGGTAAGCAACACTTTGCTAATCACATCCCTATGTGACTCTTGTTCGTTGGGGTGGCATCAAATGCCTCGACGCCCAACTCCATGCCTCAAAGCCCAAAACCGTTTTGATAGCTTTGTTAAGCAAACCAATACTATGCTTGTAGATGTCTGACATCCACCCTAACTGGTTAAGATAAAAGATGGCACTTTGCTTTGGCAGACCTACCATATAATGATCAAAAACTTTTGTAGGTGCAGCTATTGGAAAGGGCATCAAAGACTCTTAATTTTCTGAGGAAAACTATTCTAACATGGTAACGATGCCTACCGCACACAGAACATAAAAGAATAGTATGATAGAAACATAAGTAAACATCATAGGCAATCATATTAACTGTGACATAGTATGATCTTTCTCACATGGTGATCTCCATCTCCACGGTTCCTGTCCTTCGGGTCATCATGCTTCAAGTCTCCATGATCTTGTATCAGTCTATTACATCTAATAGCACTATATAAATTATATGAGAAGAAGCATCACACGTCGACACGTGGGTCGTATAACAATAGAACAGCCTTAGGCTGCAATTAACCATGACACGTAGGCCACCAAAATTACATACATGCATCATATACATCACAAGGCCATACCAGTCACAACATTCTCTACAAAAACGAGTTAAGCGTAGAATCTATGCGTGAATGAAAAGTGCACCCGGAACTTCTGGCTCAAAGCCCGGAACTTCCAGCCGAAGCCCGGAACTTTTGGCTCAAAGCCCGGAACTTCCAAAACCACCTTTCTGCATCGAATTTATTTTGGCTTGGAACTTCCGGCTCAAGGCCTGAAACTTCCAAAGATAACCTTCTGTACGGAATTTATTTCTGTTCGGAACTTCTGGTCTAACAGGAACTTCCGAACCCGGAACTTCCGGTCCAACCGGAACTTCCAAAAATGATATTCTGTACCGGGATTATTTTAGCCCAAAAGTTCTGGCTGGAGCCCAGAATTTCTTAAAATCTAACGCAAGAACAATAGATCTAATCTATTTTCACCACATATCACCTATATGTGCATGATCCAGATCGAACACTATGCACGTAGGCTCTGATACCATTGTTGGGGAACGGGTAGGCTACGCTAGCAAAACAAATTTTTTTCTACCCCGTTCAACCCAGGAACCATGCGAGTAATGGGATCATGGATCATTACCTCTAGTCACGAGACACGCTAGGGCAGCGGAAGAAGAGTTGGTGAAGCGCGTCCTCGATCAACTCCGCCCAGCTCCGTTCAATCGTTGGTAGCGAAGACGATGCTGCCTTACGATCCTCACATCGAGATGACCAGCACCGCAATTGCAGCGGCGCCTCTACGGTATCTACACGTACAGCGACGGGATCACCTCACGTCGATATGCTAGTACCACGCGCAAGGTTAGGGGAGATGCGGCCATAGCATGTGCAGCCAGGAGAGAAGGGACGGCTAGGGTTAGGGTAGGGGCAACAACAATAACTTATTTTCCCTAGCCTCTGCTCTCCTTATATAGAGCTCTCTGATGGGCCTTTAATCAATATTAAAGCCCAACAGATTTAATCTGCACGTTCGATCCAGAAGTTCCGGCCGAGGTCCAGAACTTTCGAAAATAACATTCCGTATCGAATTTATTTTGATCTGGAAGTTCCGGTCCAACCGAAACTTCTGAATCTGAAACTTCCGGTCCAACCGAAACATTCAAAAATAACATTCTGTATCGAATTTATTTTAGCCTGGAAGTTCCGGTCCAACCAGAACTTTCGATTCATCCAGAATCCTTCTCTAGAGCAGGCACATAACTTTCGGTCCAACCAGAACTTCCGATTCATCCAGAACTCACTGTCAGAGCATGCCTAGAACTTTCGGTCCAACCGGAACTTCCGGTTCCTCTAGAACTTGTCTCTAGGGCTTATTTCCATCAATCTCCCACTTGCACTAGAGTCAATACTCATAAGCTTTTAATTCCATCCCCTTAAGCGTGTGACTCGATAGGTTCATATGTCCTTGGTGGCAAAGAGGACGTAGTCATCGGTGGCCTCAAAGGGTAAGCCTAAGGTGCCTTCATCGTTTTCGGGCGAGGCCGGGGCTGAGTTGGAGACGTCAGAGGGAGGCCCCGTCAATGCCGTGTTGGTGATGGTGAGCTAGTCCTCTTCTCCATCTCCGCCTCGTCTGTCGCCTCCACTGGGGGAGCCATCGGGCAAGTCTCGACCGATAAAGAAGGTGGCCTTCCAAAAGTCGAGCAGGTAATTCCTTCATGCCTGAAAGTACGTATGGTGATATAGAATTTTGAGTCTTGACTAGTGCATTCATTTGGCCACCGTCTTTGGATCCCAGGGTAGACGAGATCTCTGTCGCAGGGGCGGTGTTAGCGCTGGCGATCGTGCCGACCCCCACTGTTGGCTCGACGGAGCCAGCAATCGCTTCGGGGGCTATCAGTGTGGAAGCGGCATCGATGGTTGTGGACGCAGGGATAGTGACAGTCACCCTAACTCCCGTTGAGGTCCCATCGGGGCCGACAGCGGATTAAGTACAGGTCGGTGTGGGGGCGGTGTCTGTGGAGCCGACCCCTGACACAGGGTCATTGCCGCCGACGGCCGCGCCAATGGACATCTCGTCAGGAGCGGC
>KE371219.1:809362-827513 GCA_000418225.1 Zizania latifolia
TGATCGATCCAGATCGAACGCTACGCACGTAGGCTCTGATACCACTATTGGGACATGGGGAGGCTACGCTAGCCGGTAATTTTAAATTTTTTAACCCCGTTGGCCCAGAAACCCATGCGCGTGAGGGATCATGGATCGTTACCTTCTAACGCGAGACGCGCTAGTGCAGTGAAAGAAGATTTGAGAAAGCGCGTCCTCGCTCGTTCCCTCCTTGCCTCGTCCGCTCGCCGGTGACTTAGTCGATGAAGCCCAGCGATCTTCACACGAAGAAGACGACGAGTACTGCTGTTTGAGCAGCACCTCCACGAAGTCCACACGTATAAGGACAAAAACACTCCACGCCGACGTGCTAGCACCACTCATGAAGTTTTTAGGGTTTGATCACAACCTTTGTGATCACTTGGGAGAGAGGAGAGGTGGCGGCTAGGGCTAGGGTAGACCAATAGCAGTAGCCCCTTGCGTGCCACCCTCTCCTCCTTTATATAATGCCTATCGTGGGCCTTTTAATCCGAATTAAAAGCCCAACAGATCTAATCTGCGCACCCCGGAACTTCTGGCTATAGCCAGAACTTCCGGTCATCGGAACTTCTGGATCCTATCCGGAACTTCCGAAATTACCCTTCTGTATCGAATTAATTTGGGACCGGAAGTTCTGGTTACAACCGGAACTTCCAAAACAGACCTTTTGTATCGAATTAATTCGGGACCCGGAACTTCCGGTTACAGCCGGAACTTCCGAAACAGACCTTCTGTATCGAATTAATTCTGACCCGGAACTTCCGGTCCAACCAGAACTTCTGGTTCATCCAGAACCCGGAACTTCCGGCTATAGCCGAAACTTCTGGTTCGTCTAGAAGACCGAACCCTGGGGCTGGCCCGGAACTTCCGATCCCATCGTATATTCTGGATGCTCCAGAACCCGAAACTTCCGGCTGTAGCCGGAACTTTCGGTTCCCCCAAAATTTTCTTGGGCACAATTCCATTATCGATGCCCGTCAGGCGAAAGCCCTTGGACCAGATGACCTGGCAAAGTTATTCAGTGAAGGCCGAGAACCCATTATGATGAGAATTGATGTCATCACGCCAATCGATTCCCGGGGTGCCACGACTTTGGTCATACTGCTCCCAGTGACGTATTTCACCGCGTTCATGATCTCCATGGTGGCGAGAGATAATATTGCGGGTATCCCGTAGTTGGTTGATAATTTCTCGGGCATCATCCGAATAGGAGCTTCCATGACATTCAGTCCATCGAGAGCGCCGTGAAGGACTAGATGGTCGGGCAGCATTTTGGTTGGTAGAGTGTGAGCGGCCGGGCGAGGCCAAGTCATCAATTTGGGTGGCGGCAGCCTGTGTCATCGCCCGGACCCTCCGGAGCTCAAGAGTCTCGGGGAGGGCAGAAAGTGCCCTCTTAATGGCATGCGGTACACGGCATGACTCTCAAAATCCACCGTGAAACCTTCTTGATTGTTCTGTTGAGAACCTTCAACCACGGAGGCCTTGCCCCGGCTAATGGAGCGGGCGATGTTTCGCTGCCAGTGCTCTCGGCGATGGCTGTTGGACTCGGCAGCATTGATGGTAGGCTCGTCGTCAGAAACAGCGGCCATCATCACCATGACGAAGTTTGGTGGCGGAGTCGGCGATCTGGTCGGCACGCTTTTCTTCTTGGATCGTATTGAGATGACCTTAGTGAATTGGCGTCTTTGGACCTTGCGTCCATTTGGCCTGGAGAAAATGACGTAGTCGGTGGGGCAGTCGTTGGAGACCGTTCAGTGAGAATTCGGTGGAGTAGGGCGTACTGGCACTGGGATCGTCCGGTTGTAAGGGCGAGTCGCCCCCCGAGTGATGGAGAAGGTCGGTTGCACAGCGAGTGGCTGCGACGTCTTTGTCTGACTGGTGGCGGACTCAGACAGGACGAGTTGGCGTATAGTGTCGCCAACAAAGGTGAGGCTCTTGAAGGTGATGACGGAGCCAATGGGGACCTTGGTGCTGAAATTGCAAACGATGGCCATTGGATCTGAATGAGTAAATTCATAGAAAACCTCTACCTGGCACGCTAACTGTCGTTACTTGGAATGGTAGTCCTCCGACAAGGTATCCTAAGGAGGTAGTTTGATTCGGTTAGGGTAGTTTTTGTGTTCGTAATCCTATGGATGTCTCTAAAACTAAGAGACAAAGAGAGTTTAAACAGGTTCGGGCCTCCCGAAGGATAATAACCCTAGTCCTATGTGATGGAGTATGCGCTGATGATTACAAAGTTCTCGCGCACGTAGGTCGAATCAAAGTCTAAGCCGAAGCCCTTGAGGGAGGTATCCCCGACCCCTTTATATACCTCAAGGATCGAGGGTTACCGTTTAGGTTTTAACTCCTAATTAAGTATCTTTACAGCAGGTAAATTACCAAGAAACGTGGGCTAATAACCATGACATTATTCTCTATTCAAATCTGGCAGTTACGATCTTGAGTTATCGCCAGCAATTAAATGTGTGGGCCTGCCGTTACCTCCTCCTTCCGAGTCCTCATATTCGGAATATTTCCTGAGTCCTCAACTCGGAGCGTTACATAAGCTTTCCCTTTATATCTTGCTGGTCGCTTCTCTTCAGACTACCAATCCACCCTCTTGCAAGGGCATCTTTAATATCTTATCTCTTAACCCCTTATTCTATCCGACCGCCTCAAGGTCGCTCGGTAGGTACCCCGAGGTCACCCCCCCGACACTATTGTTGGGGAAAATACTTTCACCCTAATAAGGCAATAATGAACAAGCAGCTCAAAGCCCCTCCGAGTGTTGAAGTTGCCGCTTCGGCTCCGGCCACCGTAAGATCTTTCGAAGGCTAGGGGCTCGGAGCTGTCTGTTTGGCCGAAGCTCCCTTCGGTGAAGAGATTGCACCTGTTGGAACTGCTCGGAGGTGACGTCGAAACCATGGGCTCCCCGTCCTCTCCGACAAAACGTGCGCCTTGCCCTGTTTACACGAAACGTTACTAAACTACTCCTATGTAAATTCACTGTTCACGCTGTAATAGTCGGTTGAGCGTAGGGGGTAACTTCGTATTACTTTGTTGTTACCGCGTCTATAAATACCCTCTCCCTTGCAGGATAGGGGGATCGAATACTTGAAGTGTTAATCAATACAACTCTTGTTCGAATGTTATTATCCGTTTCAGAGGTCTCGGGTACTGTTCGAATCCTTGAAAAACACTTTGAACCCTTCGAGGTTCTAAACACTTAAACCTATTACGTATTTCTATATTACGTCAAAAATAACTTAAGGGTAAAATATTACATTCCTATAAAATTCTATCATTCGTGAATCTAGAACTACTCTGCAAGTCAAACAGGTGGAGATAGTCTACAGTGAAACGGTTTACTCTAGATTTAATTCTAAACAGATTTTGAGGAAGTAGCCTAGTACCTTTGCCCTAAATACTCTAATTAAGCTCTTCGATAAAACGGACAATTATGAAGCTCTGGTTGGCCGCCATACGCAACGCGCTTCACAAAATTCAATATATAGGTGAACTGACCCGTGAGTCCAATCAAATGGAAGCAACGCTCCGTGTGATGTGTCGCAACGAAGACAAGCAAACAACCCCACCACTTGGTTGCAAACGCTTGCAAGCATGCAAAAGGCCCACCTATACGACGGCGTTGCTCGGGTGGTTTAGCTCTGTATAAATATAGTTAGCCAAACTGAAAGAAAGGAAAAAAACTGAAATACCATGTGCAGGTTGTATAGGACGTAGATTCTTAGATAAATATTTCAGATCTAGATTCCATCTAAAAATATTTTTAGAGCCTAAATAAGAATCACTAACTAAATTGTTTGGCTACTGCTTCAAACTCTTTTAAAATAAACTAAAATCAGTCCAAACTCTCTTGAAATAAACTAAAATCGGTATGTAACACTTTTTTGGGTGATTCTCTCTTGCAATGTAAAAGAAAGAAACGTTTCTAATTCAAAACACTTAAAGAAATGCCGTTTGAATGAGATTCTAGTAATTCCAGTGAAAAACCAAAATGTTTCTAACATCCAAAAGGACGAAACTACCCTAGTTTATGGATTATCACACACATATTTTAAGCTCATGAACATTACAATTTCTATATAGAACTTATAAAAAATATTTATCAACCTTTTAGTATTAAATTTATTTATTTGAGTACAAATAATTGTTATAAACTCAGCTTTATCCATCGTCATCATCCAATTTTTGTTTTGAACGTATTCAAATAGGTGGGGGCTAAAATTGAATTGAAACAGGTGAACATACATCTATCAGTTGCACGGTTAGTTGATCAGTTACACCAAACCCAGCAACACACATATAAATGCAGCAGTCAGCACGGTTATTGAATACCCAGCAAACGCATATAAATTGACAGTTACGTTCTCATCTTTTTCTAGCTGGAGTTTTGTCGATGAACTGAAATTTAGCAGTCAGTAGTCAACAGTTGTTGACTTGTTAGGTTTGAATCCTCCACTCGTAGAATTCGGCAGTTCAGTGTACCGATTATGTGTTCGGTTCAAGGAATATATATTCCAACAGAGAATCAAGATGTTAATTATGTTCCACCTGGAAATGCAGGTTACAGTTTTAATTTAAGAGGCTCTGCCCTCAAGTCCTCAACAATCAATGATTCAGCTAGCAGTCCTTGATGTACATACATTCTAAATTCCAAAGAAAACAAAGTAGGGTATTTTAAGGTACACCTCTTACATTTTAAGAGGTAAGAGTTGTAATAAATCTGGTGTGTTGTTTTTTTAAAATAAAATAAAAAATAAAATAAATGATTAAATAATGAATTAACTGGCTATTGCAGGCTATATAATTTATGCAACTTTCTTTTCTCAATTGATCTCTTTCTTTAAATCATTAGTAACAAAATCTAGCTACCAATTTTTTTCAAAACAGAGCAACTAATTAATAGATATTAATAATTAACTTTCTAAAAATATAAATATAATAATTATGGATAATTTATTACTCCTAGTAATTAGGGATAATCTATTACTCCTAGGAGTGTAATAGACTGTCCTTTTTAATTATAGCCGTTTAATCGATTTTAATCGATTAAGATGAACGATTCATATTTATTTGGGTGTACCGTAAAATTTGACAATTTTATTTTCTTCCTTTTTGTCAAGACAGCTCCCCTTTGCAAACTAATTAAAAAGCAAGCAGACTTGTCGAATTCTTGTGGAGGTAAGTGGCAATTCTAACAGATAGGATCAAGATTCGGTGCACAAAATAAACGGCCAAGCTTGAAATAACGTAACCTAGTTGACCAACAAGGTGAAAAAAAAAGTAGAGAACTAGATAAAGTGGATATTGGTATCATCCAAATCTCTTTACCGAAAAGACCATATTCCCTCTCGGGGAAGGCCATATACTCCCAGCTGTGATAAAGTGGTAAAATAAACCTTGGCCAAATGCATTTTTTATTACATAGAAAATGCATACGCACGTAAACATCTCTGCTCCTTTTAACACAAGTTCAAAGAGACAGAGTTCACCGATAAATTCTCACCTCACTAAATTCATATTTAAATTAAAGAATACCTAGGTGTGTCTAATATTTATGTGCACATAGATTTATATTCTTGATAAAGTTACACAACTACGAATATCCTGGCTCTGTTTTAAAATATAAGTTATTCTAGTATTTTCTAGATTCATATGTATCTAGATTTATTGATCTATAGATAAATCTAAATAAAGTCATAATGACCTATATTCTAAAACGGAGGTAGTACGACTACCACCAAGATAGGTAATGTTATGGCCGAAGTTATACTTCGGTGAGATTGTTTGAGCTAATTTCCAGATAATCTGGAGGAGGCTGTTGATGATGAGATGGTCCTAGCATCAGTGTTGTGCCCCGAAGGAAAATTAAAAGGATCATCATACACATATTAGAAAACATGAGCTGAGATCATTTGCTTCAATTATATATCTCCTCCATAAACCATAATTCATACACGCAAGAATACCCAAAGAAAACATAGAGAAAATCTTTTATTCGGCATTCAAAATTGTCGGATTTTTCTTATTTTTCATTCAAAATTGGTCCTTTTGTTTTATGCCATTTGAAACCTTTTCATGTTGGCGCTATACTGCTATGGTCAGAGCACCATTAGAAAACAGTTGCAATGCGCGCCGTGGGCAAATAAATTGGTTTTCCCCCGCTACGCCTACGCTGGCGGCCTGGCGCTGCGTGCGAGAGAGACTTGTAACCCTCCAACCAGTGCTAACTACATGTTTAAGCATCCTTAATTAACATTTTCGGTTAGATATCAACTGAGACTCTTAAATAGATGCTCTAAGATATTGTTTTTGCCCAACGTATAATCTGCGTTTCAGCCCTCAGTTATTTCCCTTTTTGCCCAAGATCTGTTATGATTTGCAACTTTGCTGAAATTTTACTACGTGGACCCTCAAAATAAGAAACGTATTCCCAAAACGCCCTTATTTATTTTCCTTTTTGCCCATGATCTGTTGTGATTTGCAACTTTGCTAAAATTTTACTATATAGAACCTCAAAACAAGAAACGTACTCCGAAAAAGTTATATGGCCCATCTGTTAGACTCACACTCTTCTTCTCTGCTACCGTCGCCCCCCTAGGAGAGGGCGAAACGCTGAAGCGACAAGCAGATCGATCCGCCTTCGTGAGCCCCTCTGGTTCATCGCCTCGCCGCCAAATTGGCTTCCTCTGCCTCCGATCGCCATGCGACCGCCTCCGCCATTGCTCCCTGGATGGATTTGGTCGCGTGAGTCCAGATCTTGTCGTCGGTAGTCGTCTTCACTCAAATGCATTATTTGTCGACTTAACATCATCGTCCTCCTGTCTCAGCGTGACAGCGTCGTCATTGTCATCTCCCCGTCGCCGGCAGTATTGTTTTCCCGTCGATGGCGGCGTCGCCATCGACCTCCTCCTCCATCCTCTCAGCCTGTGCACACATCGACTGCGCTCTTCCTCATCCAGCCGACGAGGTACACGCTTTTGTCCCCCTCCTGATCCAGATTTGTTTGGACCACACCGTTTTTCCTCCAAGCAACAACCTGCCTTCCGCAGGGCCCGCTATCACCCTGCGAGCTCCACGGTGGCATGCGAGGGAAATTATCGACTTTAACAATCATGTGAATGATATGTGAAACTATTAAAATTAAAGCTACTAGCTAGAGTAATAAATAATCAGGCATCCGAACTTTAGGTGGCAGCCGACTACACACAATTGGAGCTACGCGATGTTAATACTGGAGGCTTAAGCCTTGCCATAATTTTGGTCTATTGGCGAAGGCGAAACTACTATCCGGCCCACCAGTCACAACTCACAACCTTCTTTCCATCCATGTTCTTTGTCTTCCTCCTCAGTATATGTTCAGAATCGGTCACACCACATGCACACAACTAGGAGCAAAACCATAGATGTGGTACAATCGTGGTAGCCTGATCAGGTCTTGATCTGCTCCACATAGCCGGATGGTCTGACGCCGATGCCTAAGTATTGTAGAAGTCTAGAACCCCCAATTTACGGCATTGCTTCAACTGTCTGCAACATGACCGTATATATGTATAATGATTCATTAAATGGACTATGATACGACACCTTAGAAGGTTGTGGAGGACGGCTCGTCATAAATGCATGACAGTATATCTTAACGCGAGGTAATTATCACCCGTCACCAATATACATGAGGTTATTTGTGACATGTAGTAATTTATGACTCATCACATATGTGATGTGATCATTTGCCCACAACTCTAAGACAATTTTGGAATTAGGTCTGAATGAGCTGTGAGGTCATGAAGCTAACTAGGATTGTAGGTGTTACAGAAGTGAGTATGAGAGTGATGTGGGGTTATATTAGGGTGATGAAATGTGATCTCAACAGGACAAGGAGTACCTATTGTCACCGAACAAACGACGGTGGCGGCTTAGGAGGAACTTAAAAAGTTATCGAACGATACAAAGGAAATATGTAGCTAGTTTTGAACGAAAAATAAAGAAATCTGGTAGTTCCAGATAGCATATAATTAGAAATTACTGTCTCTCTAATAATTAGTTAGTATTGAAAACCTTATATGTTAATAACCGAAAGTAGTATTCGGTAAATTACTTGTGAATTGTGATGTTCAATTTTAATCCCTATGTTTAATGGGCCTTGCCCAACGACCCAAAATCACGTAGATAGGAATGCAGGTGGGCCGCTTTACGTGGCTTAGTCGATCCTCTGCCTTTGGCAGAGTAACGGCAAACCTTGCCGTTCCCTGCATCAGTGTTTAACCGGTGGACGATGGTTGGAGGTAATGGCAAGGTTCTACTGCATCCCTATACGTGTAGAGTTTTAGAAAAGTCTCAACAAATTGTCATGTGAAAGAGTTGTTATCGGAGAAACCCTTTTCTCTTTACTTTTGTGATAATAGGACACATTTTTAGGTGTCTGTATGAATTATGAATTATGATGGTGTGTGTACATATATAGAACAATAAATGCAGTAAAAATATTTGTTTGGACCAAATAATATGAGTTGTACTGTTCATTTAGGGATTGGCCTATTTAGATCATTTCTTGTTTCCTCTCTTCAAAGCACTTGAAATAATAAAATAGTGGTGCAGTTTCCAGCAGCAAAATACCACGTCTTTCAGCAAAGTTTTTTTTTTAGAGTGAAAGACCAAGTTTTTTTAAGTATCGTCTGCCAAAATTTGCTTTTCATCTAAAAAGATTTTGTTTTGGAAGGCTGTTAGGATCCTAAAACTGAAAAAACACACCGAAATTTGGCTACAGTTTCCACCAAATCACACCAGGGATCCGAAAACTGGAAGAAAACACACATAGATTCTTGGATCCTTTCCTGTGAAGCCAGCTAGCCAGAGAAGTCGGGGATCTGTCAGATAGAGACGGCATGCATGCCTGTAGGCTGCAATTGCTTCGCATTCCATAAGCTGAATATGGTGAGAATGAAGCTGATGCATCGAGCTCAGTCAATCAAATGATTGAACTGTTAACTATACGTTTCTGCACACTTTCCCTTTTACTGCACGGCCGGTTCACAAAGAAAACTGTCTGCGCACATGCCTACCTTTGGAAACTAATTTTCGTACATGATTCGCTTAGGTAGTATTTGATTCATCGAATGAAGTTAAATAGTATGTGATTGTCTCAGATAGATTAATTTAGGATGAAATGGTTCTAGATGAGGTGGTACAAATAGATTGCTTATTGGATATATAAGATAATACATGAATGTGTTTGGTTGATTGTATAGAACGGTACGCATATGTATTTATTTGCTTAGAGATATATATTATATCTATGAATAGCTTAATTAATTTTCCATAATAATATTTTTTTATATTTGTAACTATCAATAAACTATGCTAATTATTATTAATCTTTAGTAATTATCGTTAATAATAACTTAAGCTATCACTATTCATCACAAAATACCCATAATAATAACTAGTTATGGCTAATAATATCTAATAATAATTATTTTTTAGCTAAAAATACTTAATAACTACTAATCTTAACTAATCATAGATAATTATCTAGTTAATAGAACTTGGATATTGCCGTTCACTTATTTTTACTGCATGGAACGGTTCAGCGTCTGAAAATAATATTTCGAGAATCTGAACCAACCCATCCTAAACGATTTCATGCAGTACAGCCAACCAAATGGGCCTATTCTTTAAAGTTGTACCAAAGCATCCTAAATAGATTTGGTTTAAGTAACTAAGCACTACCTTAAATAAGTCACAGGTGTAAATATGTCTATTTCTATAGATGTTAATGGGCTATTTATGAAAATCATTATTTTTACTGGTGATTCGCTTATAAGTCAGACAACATACGTAAATGAACTCATTTTTATAAGCCTACGTCTTAAGATACCAATTGTAAAAATCGTTATATTTACAAACAGTATCGAACATCTATAAATAAACCTATTTTCACGCACGCTCTGGATAAGTGGTCCACGTGTGAAAATTCTTTAGACGTATTATATATTGTCTATCTCTCGGTACGTCCTTCAAAAGCACTGAACCCGACCTCAGACTCTCAGAGCCCCAATCGTCACGCCCCTCACTCAATCCTCTCGTTGCTCGATCCAAACCAAAGTAGGCTGTAGATCTCGGAAACTCTCATGTGGTTCATTTTCTATGGACAACTTTAAAGGATACCATAAGTCACTACTATAAAAAATTATTTTTATAGCTGGATACGAGGATTTATTGTATGTATTTCTATAGACGGCTTGTCCTTAAAATATATTATTTTTACAAGCCTTAGGTTACAGCGCGCCGGCTTGACAAACGTTTACAAAATCCGATTTGTTGGTATGTAAAAATGATTTTAGTATAGTAAAAGTGGTAAATATGATTACGTGGAGATAAAATTATCTTTTTTATTGAAGACAAATTTTAAGATATATCGAATTAATAAGTTCCGTTTATTTTTATAAATCTAACCACCATAATTAAAAGAAGTAGCCACCATTTTACCTCATAAAAGGTAATAGATCATCCTGATCTAACGGCAATGATTAAGAGAAGTCGATGCCTTACCTCCTAGAAGGTAATATGTCATCTTATTTTTCTCTAATCAATAGCTAAGATTAATTCTATAAAGAGATAATAAATATATAATAAAAGTTGAAAATATATATGTTATGAATTATTATATGAAGGACAGGTGGGCCTTAATTATGACTTGTAATTATCGGTAACAATTAATCGGTTCTGATGCGTTGTTCTATTATCTCACTGAAAAATGTCAGCTTATTTTTAGGTCATATCCGAATATATTCTCTCGATCTAGTTCATATTTGATCCATTAATTTTTCCCTTTAGTAATCTTTTGCGGTGGAATCTTCCTGCTGGATTTTGTTTTAGATTTCACTTTTTCTTTCCATTAATTATGATTGCTACCCCTAATATATTCTCCATTACATTTTCATTGCATCTACATGTTCTTTCTCGCATCAGTGAGCGCAACATCCTAGTGGTGCATGTTTTCCTCTTGTTGCGGCATGAGCAACAGTAGCACATAGTGACAGCGCAACAAAATGAAGAGACAAATTCAACTTCTTAGCACTTTACAGATACAATTCATATCAAAGAACGCATAGTAATATAAGCAAATTATAAACGAATCTCACAAATTTTGTAGCATATCTTTTGTTATAAGGAAAACAAAAGAGAACAATTAAATATTCTTCAAGTATATATAGCTTTTTGTTCCATGAATAAAATATAGTCCCATAGAATCCTATGGGACTATATTGATTCTATGGGACTATATTTTATTCATGGTACGTACCAGGGCGTTGCTATGTGTATAGTCGACGTGAGGTCATTGGCAGATTTGCTTGGATCTGAGTTCGGTGGTGGGGGTTAAAGAACTGTAAGGAGCTAATCGTATATTTCTCCAGCTCGATGGCCCATTTTACGATTTGTCCGTTTGCGTCACGATTGTGGAGTATGTCCCCTAGAGGGTATTCTGTGATGACCATGATTTTGTGGGCTTAGAAGTATTGCTTTAGCTTCCGGACGGTGAGCAGTACGACATAGAGGAGCTTCTACACTTGTGGATACCTTGCTTTTGATAGGCTGAGAACTTCTGATATGAAGTACACCGGCCTTTGGACCAGGAAAATATGTCCCTCCTCGGGCCGCTTAACTACTACAGCCGTGCTAACGACATTAGTCATGGCGGCGATATAGAGGAGAAGGACCTCCTCTAGATTTAGAGCTGTAAAGATTAGAGGGAAGGTTAAAAATTTCTTCCGTGCTGAAAATGCCTTATCGGCCTCGGCCATCCATTAAAAATCTTCTTCTTTCTTCAACAGTTTGAAGAAAGGAGTTCCCCTTTCTCCTAGTCAAGAGATGAATCTCCCAAGGACAGTCATGCAGACCATAAGTTTCTAAACTTTTTTGGCGTTCGTTGTTGGGTTTTTTCATCTTCATTATCGCTGCTATCTTGTCTGGGTTGGCCTCGATGCCCTAGTTGCTGACAATGAACCCGAGCAATTGTCCTGATGGTACCCTAAAAAAACATTTATCGAGGTTAATCTTACATCGGACTTCTTTGGACTTCATGACCACGTCGTCGACATAGGCTTCAACGTTATGGCCAATTTGATCCAAGAGACATCGCTAGATGGCCCGTTGGTACGTTGCCCCTGTGTTTTTGAGCCCAAATGACATGGTGGTATAATAGTATGCACCAAAGGGTGTGATGAAAGATGTTTTCTCCTGGTCTTCTTCCTTGAGGCTGATCTAGTGATACCCGGAGTAGTAGTCAAGAAAACACAGGAGAGAACACCACACTGTTGAGTCGATGACTTGATCTATCCGAGGCAACCCGAAGGGGTCCTTCGGGCAGTGCTTGTTCAAGTCGGTGTAGTCGATGCACATTCAGCATTGGCTCATCTTTTTTCTTACGAGGACTGAGTTGGTGAGCCATTCTAGGTAGTAGACTTCGTGGATGAACCTTGTTGATAGGAGGCGGGTGATTTTGGCCTTGATCGTCTCTTTCCTGTCCTGTGCGAACCTTTGTAACTTCGATCAGGTATGCATGGAGTTCGTGCTCGATCAGCTCCTAAGGAAGCCCAGGCATGTCAGAGGGTTTCCAAGCGAAGATATCTATGTTAGAGTTTAGGAAGCTGACGAGTGTGATTTCCTATTTGGGGTCGAGCCCCGCCCTAATAGTTGCTATCTTCGATGGGTCGGCCTCGGAGTAGACAATCTTCTTGGTACTCAATGACGTGGTAGAGATCCCCAAGGAGGATGGCGCTTTAGCTGGCACCTCCAAGGTTTTGGGGGGTTCACCTAGACATGCTTAAGGGTTTCCTCCATGCGAGCCGACAGGTCGACAGCCTCGGCCATGGCAAGACTATCTTTCTCACATGCACAGAAGTGCCGATGTTTCCCTGCACAGTGATGACCTTGTTGGGACACGGCATCTTGAGTACCTGGTACGGATAGTGCCCAATAGCCATGGATTTGGCTATGGAAGGTCTTACGAGGATGGCGTGGAATAGGATATCATATTCTGCAACCCAAAAGGTTATATGCTCAGTCCTGTAATTATCCCGAGAGCCGAACGTGAGAACAATGTGGTTTAACTAGATTCAGGATTCCTTGATCCGAGCAAGTGGTGATATTTGCTTAATGGCCTTGATCTTCTTGGGATTGGTCTGGATTCCTTGGCTTGAGAAGTAAAAACCGAGCAGCTTGCATGATGGCACCCCGGCCCAAAGAGACACTTCTCGGGGTCTTGGATCATGGACGCCTGGTTTTTGGTCTTGACGAGTAGATTGTTCACGTATGGCTAAACGTTGCACCATATAACTAAAAGTGAAATGTGTACTACACCTGTACTATTTGGTACAACCTGCATTTTTAAACCGAAATACTTCCTTATATAACAAAGGACCTCTAAAGGGTTACAAAAGATATATTTTCCTCGTCACCATGGACCATGTTAATCTGGTGGTATTAAGAGTAAGCATCTAGAACACTTAGGACATCACATCCAAAGGTCGAGTCGACGACCAACTGATTGATATCGGAGAGATAATAAGGATCATTCGGACATACCTTATTGACTTCACTGAAGTTGTGTAACATCGTTCCTTGTATAGACATGTACAACCAAACTATACCAAAATGTACCATTACTTTATCAAATCGAATCCAATACCAAACTGATATTCCTTCAATCTGATAGTAGTTTATTATAGACCTATCTTAATACAATAACCAAATAGTCTTACAAAGCTGCTAATGGGGCATACCCTTTAGTAATCACTAATTACAAAAGTCTAGAAGAAACAATTTAAAAACAATCCAACGCTACTTGGGGACTAGGTCTGGTATCCTATTCATTTGCGTAGCCTTGCTCCTTGGTGAATTCCTCCATGTCATGTTCTTCGGCAAAGTCACTTTTTTCTTCTACCCATTCCGCATACTTTGGTGTTGAACTAGGCAAGGATGAGTACATTGATATGCAACAAGTCTTGTAATTTTATATAATATAAGGCTTACCAAAGGATGGCTAGGTTTTATTTTTAAGAATGATTTTTAAAAATTCTAGGTGTTATGAAATTTGGACAGAAGTACTAACCTTATCCTTTTAAAAGAAAAGAATATTTTTTAGAAACATCGAATTGCTTTGCAACAATATAATCCTTCTCAATATCTTTCAAACCTTTCTCAACCCTAGAGTAAGCATACCACTAAGCTGCTTCTCTTTCATTACCCATTCATCATTTATCTCTCATCAGAGGGATTTTCATACCATTCTCTGTATAGCTAAACAACTCCCCAAATCACACGGACTTGTTCTCAATCACTCAAGCTAGTCAGATGCCCCACAAACATACTCTGATAATGATTCCAATACCTTCATGTTCCTGATTGTGGGCATGACCACGAGAGGGAGGTGCCTAGAGCCATTAGAGTTGGTTCAATAGTCGACATGACTAAAGGTGATCAGAAATTGCATGCACTTTAGTCACTTGCTTATCCCTATGCCCTACATGGTCATGTACATCTCGTGGGCCACCATCTTGAACTACATGCCCTACATGGTCATGTACATCTCGTGTGCCACCATCTTGAACTACATGTTCAAGGTATAGGTGGAGGAACCGCCATGGATATAGGACACATTGTGTTTGGGCTTCTAAAACCCAAATGGCACCATCCCTTCACCTTTGCTATAGTCATCGTCATCGCACCGTGGTTGATGATTATACACCTCCTTGTCAATAAGGCCATAGATGATCTTGCACTCTAACGGGTCATTAGTGTCTATTCAATTGATGGGCTAGAATACCTTACCTCTATGTTGTCATGACGCATGGTTTGATGTGTTTTTATTCGTCTTGCTCTACTACCAAGACTTGAGTGGAATGTGCCTTGCACTTTTTCTTCTAGTCATGCTTAGATGACTACCGAGAGCTGCCAGGCTAGTTGGCCTTTGGGCGGTCAAAGTGGCCTACCCGATGCTTGTGAACTTTAGCTACTCAAGCACACTTATTTGTGAACTTGAATAGCTTATTGGTCCTATGCACCTAGCGCAATGACTCCCCTACCTAGTGCGCCACTATCGATGTGTGGTTATTGGTAGATTTTTTCAGATGGAGCCAGGTTCAATAGCGAGGATTGAAGAGCAATGAGGAACCCTAGTTTTTGGCAAGAACATAATGGTTTACCTAGGTTCGCATGGTTGCTGAACCTCTTTTTAGATAATAGTCCTACATCCTTCTTATGTGTATTAGATCGGAGTGAAAAATATGCCCCTTCCAACTCTCACTTGTTTCTTTTCTATCTCTGTTATGTCCTTGTATGCTACCGATAAACTATATTGGTGTTTACAGTTATGGTCAGTGTGCCTGCCTTGACCTTTAGGCCCATAAAGATCAGTTGTCAACCAGAGGAGTGGTCAAATGATTCCACAAGGGTCCACCTCATGCTGATTTATTCTAGTTTTGGTGGTGTATCACCATCCTACTTAGCCATCCTCTATTACCATGCCTAGCTAGTCATGGTCGTGCTCGAGATGACTTGTACCATCATTGGGTGGTACGTTCCTATTGTACATTGGGCTTCATCATTGGCCCACAACCACATAGGCTATATTGCCTGATGATTATATAACAGATGGGCGTAAGTCCTACTCTGGGTATAATAGGAGGTGCACATATACCTCCAAGACCATGACAATCATAGTGTACTACCTAAAACTCCCTTGCTCACAAATTAATGAATGTCATTTTGGACATTCTTGATTTGAAACTTTCTGAAGCTATGTATTTACAAATTTTGGATTTGGTATATGAAAATTGCAAGTGCAGGTTTGTCTAAGAAAGAATATTTTTAAAATATTGTCATTTCATTGGGATTTAATTATAAATATATAGATGTTGATGCATAAGTAAATTGCCTCATTCCTCTTCACTTTATGTTTTTGGGTAGAATGGATAGTGCTTGTAACATATGGCATCCTTGACAAAGGTCATGAGATTGAATTATGGTGGCACAATTAGATTAAAAATATTGTAGTCAATCAATGTTAGAAAAATCGATGATCAGTAGCTAATCGGCCGACTGCTGAGTAGGGATTAATCGGTTAATCGAGGGATTAACTGAATTAATTGGTCCAAAATTAACTTAAGTATGGTTACTCCTGTTATTAGAAATCTTATAAATTAGTACAATAGACAAATCTGACCCACAAGCACTATGACAAAAGAGGTACACAGTATGGCTAGTGGCAAATATGGTGTGTGGATGTGTAGCTAGTGTATTCTTTCCTCTCACGCTCTCTCATCTATCTCCTCTTCTTTCCAACTTTTCTCACTCTCTCTCTTCTTTCCTCTTATGCTCTCCTCTGTCTCTTCTTTCTAGCTTTTCTCTTTCACTCTCTCATTTGTCTCCTCTCCTTTCCTCTCTCACGCTCTCTCTCTTTTGTCTCCTTTTTCTTCCATGCTTTCTCTCCTATCCATGGCTTAGCAGAGGTTAGCGGCGCGGACCTAGCCAGCAGCGGCGTGGACCCAAGAGGTGATGGACCGTGTGCTCGACGGTGACGACACGAACATAGGAGGCAACGATGCGGACTCATGTTAGCTTGGCACAGATCCGGCCATCGGCATTGTAGATCCGGAAGATGGTGTCACAAATCTAGGGGGCGCTAGTGTCGAAGGGACTCGGAGCGGCGGCGGAGAGACTCAGGAATGGCGGCGTGTGCAGTCGTCCTATTATTTCCTACACCGATTAATCTAGATCTCTACTATGCCGATAAATGGACTGATTATATGGTAAATTAACTGGACAAGTGTGGATCACCGATTAACTGGCCGATTAATCGGTGATTTGGTCGATTTTTTCATCACTGAGTTCAATTCGATTCCACATGTGATGCTTGGTAAAGTATCCACGTGAGGGGGTGTCGGTGTATTGCCGAATAGTCCACCCATAGGGGTACCGAGGTGGTGATTAAGATGGTAGGGAAGCATTGCACTCTCGAGCTCTAAGGTCAACTCTAAGAATGAGAGCCAAGATTTATATAGGTTCGGGTCTACTGGAGGATAATAACCCTACGTCATGTGTTTTGTGAATTGATGATTATCCAAGCAATATAATATGAGAGCTTAGGATTCGATGAATAGATAGATGCCTCGCCCCCTTTATATAATCAAGGGGCGAGTCGTACAAATCTAGGGCTCCAGCCTGAGTCGGTTCCCTGATATTCGAGATAACATACCGAACTCTGGTCTATTTCCTACTTACAAGGATTTTGGTATCAGTATATCTTCTTATACCAGATTATGTGCTTATACAAGATTATAGTGTTCGGTTTCTAGATATGACACTGATATACCTTATCAGAATCGAACCCCTCTTTATGGGCCATACCGGACTCTAAAGCTGACTAGGCTCACCCTCAGTCCAGACTGATAAAACCCATCACGGGAGACCAGGGGTCATATCCCTGACAAGGGAAGTCTATCTATATTCCAGTTCTTGAGTTAGACTCTATGTAACGGGAGTGTTGAACTCTAAATGAGTTACCCAATTTTCTTTTCTCATCGACTTAAGTTTTTAGCGAAAAACTAGCTAGTGTAAGCAACTCAATAATGAAAGAAAAAACCAATGACTGTAGCTGCATTTTTTAAACTATGATATTGTTCCAAAATGTCATGTATTAGAAAGATAAAAGATAAAGAAACAGCGGAGCTAGACTCTCTATACTAGATCCTTCTTGTCAGAAAGTTTTTTGCCTTCCGCTAGGTGAGTCTCTTACTGTCTTGCAGTTAATAAAACGCTATATCAGGTAAAAAAGTGAGAGATATACTACTGACAGTTATATACTTCCTCCGTTTTAGAATGTAAGTCATTCTAGCCTTGCCTAGATTTATCTATAGATCAATGAATCTATACACATATAAAAAACATATACATTCCATTGATATATAGATTAAACTAGGTAAAGCCAGATAACTTATATTCTGAAACGGAGAAAGTATGGAACAAGAAATTAGGATTACTGACGTACATCGGTCAGTAAAACAGAACAAATGTTATATTTGATTTCTATAAAAGGAGGTAATCTCTAACTATTAAGAAAACTGAT
>KE371219.1:891284-902969 GCA_000418225.1 Zizania latifolia
GTTATTAAAAAAGGATACCTTTGTATTTTAACATTTATTATTTACTATTAAAAGGCTACCTTTGTATTTTAACATTTATTATTTGTTATTAAAAAGGCTACCTTTTTGTTTTAGCATTTATTATTTATTATTAAAAAAGGCTACCTTTGTATTTTAACATTTATTATTAATTATTAAAAGGCTATCTTTGTATTTTAACATTTATTATTTGTTATTAAAAAATGCTACCTTTTGTTTTAAAATTTATTATTTATTATTAATAAAACTAAAAATTGTTTCAGCATGGGAAAGATTTCTAGTGCCACAACAATGCCAGTTCCTGGCACAAACCAGCACTGTCAGTGCCGGTTTCGTTCAAGTTCGGAAAATTTAATGGCTTTAATTTAATTTTTAAAACTGGCAGTGATATAACTCCAGTGTCGGCTAGAAGATAACCGGCACTGATATGGCGCTATTTTTAAGGGGTTCTATGGTAGTGATGTGTTTTCGGGCTAGTGTCTTTTGTCCACCCAAATTTTTTAAAAAATTTATATGTGCCTGTCTTTATTGACGCACCTGTAGGACACACATCACTAAAGATGGACCATTAGTGACAGGCATTGTTGAGGCCTATCATTAAAGACCGGTTTAAGATTCAGCAATAGGTTTAAAGACCAGGGTAGTGTTCTTTTGCCCGCTTAAATTTTCAAAATTTTTTCATATGTTGCCTCATGATTATGTGTTCATGACTATTTGCTTGCTTACTGAGGTAGATTATAATCCGGAATGTTTGCATGTTATAAGTGTGTTGTATAAAAAACTTGAATTGAAGCAATGAAATCTGCTGGTTACATTTTTCTTGTGTCTCTGGATTGAAGTTTTGACGCAAACACAAAAGCATTTTTATGTCTAGAGCAATGAACATGTTATAAGATTTGTGATCTTTGGTTAAACCTAGAAAAGCTGCATGTATTCACTGGATACTTGATGGATCACATAATGTGCCTTGTAAACAGCAATGCTACCGCTCTCCTCGTGATGGGTGTTTAGTGACGGATCTATAGGACACACATCACTAAAAATGGACTATTAGTGACGGACATCGTTGAGGCCCGGCACTAAAGATTGGTTTAAAATTCAGCAGTTCGGGGTCCCTCATTAATGACAGATATCGTTTAAGCTCGTCACTAAAGGTAGATCTTTATTAATGATTATAAACGTATCTATCACTAATAGCATATTAGTGACGTATGTTATTTATTTGTCGCTAAAGCTATGTTACTAAATGTCATTTCTGTGGAAGTGAAAAATGATTCACCGTATCCATCAATCATATGGTTTTAATCATGTTAATACCCCACCATTATCCATGGAGATAATGTAGCTTGTATTGCACATGTGAAGTCGGGGTATAGTAAGAGCATATAAGTTTTGATCCATGATTTACTGACAGTTTGCTCCAAAGCAACCATATCTGACTACAAGTTCTTCAAAATATATGTTTGCACATATATATACTAGAAAAAATGGCATCATGCAACAAGTATGAAACAATTTCATATTTAACACAGCGCCTAAAAGCTTTTACCTAGAAATTAAAAGTTTATACCGTCCAAACAATCCGATCTCTAGAGTCATGCAGTTCGATTCTCTAGATGGCACCCCCATCGACAATTTGGACTGTAAAACCTCTTTAAACCCTAATTAAAGAACACATGTCCTGTTGATTGTCCAGACTCCAGATCACCTTCAGACTATTTCGTTGGATAATTCAAACAATCCATAATGTAAACAATAACCTGGACACCTAGCCATCTCTTTCTGCCTCAAATCCAAACTCGACAAGTAAACTGCTAATTTTCCATCAGTAAACCATTTACCATTGCGGCCGGCACAAACGAGTTCTATATTTCATGTTCTATCTGTCAATGTGTTGCCTTGTCTTCAACGTAGAGCTAGCTCTCGGCCGAGTCTCAACATCACTTCTAGGATGTAATTTGACCCAATATATTAGATGATCGGAAGATGGTTCACTATTTAAAGTTGTCTGTGCCATACTCACCCAGTTCTAAAATATAAGACGTATAACGTTTTAATATGAATCTAACTATATAATTAACATGCATAACACTAAACTTATATTTTTTTTAGTTTAATTATTAGTTACAATTTGCATATGTTTACTTTCCTAAAAATAAATATGGATATCTTATATTTTGGAACAAAAGAAATAGTGAACATGCTTAAAATAGATGTGATTATGTTTCTGAGACAGTATCCCTAATACATTCCGCCGTCAATTTAGAAATAAAGATGAGTCATTGCACCATATATATTATAACCACTATAACAAGTTCCTAATTTTTCCACTACAAGTTGTGACCCATTTTGATAACAACTTGGTAGCATCCACTAGCACGGAGAATTGGAGTGCTGCAAATATAGCTATCAAGAAACACTTCAACAAAGCCGATGAATATGACAATGTTGGTGTCAAAGGGAAACAGGATATTCTAATGCACCTCTTGTTATCCTCAAATAAATAGGACCAATCTTAATCATTGGCATAATTGGTAGGTGATGTGGCCGTGGCAGTGGGCCAATAGCAAGGCACAACCAAGGGGTACTTGCACCATGACTTCCTAAGAACGACCATGATTAGGGGCTTCTTTATAACACATGATTTAAAAACACCGGAATAGAAAAAATATATAAATAAATTGTTCCGTGTTATAGAATATTATAGGATTTTAAAACACAGAATACTATACATAGATGATGCCTTTAATGGTTTAAAGGAATTGAAACATAGGAATTTTGAAAAAAAATCATATGTGGAAGAGAAAGTAAAGAGAGAATAAGAGTGTGCATGGGCCTTCTCAAAGAAAAAAGAAAAATAAGATGTATGAGCTAATGCTTATTTTCCTTTAGAATAAGACTTTAGCAATCCAATTCAAATGATTTTTAGGATTTGTTCCAAATAGTGTCATACGAAAAATTTTCTAACGATAGGAATCCTTCATAAAATCTTTGAATTTCCTTCAACTCAAAGCATCCCTGGTTGAACATGGTGACCAATCAACCACTATATTATATATATAAATGTGTGTGTGTGAGAGAGAGATAACATTGATCACACAGACGTAACAACTAAATAATTAGATACAACGTGTAAGACATATAACGAAATGATTTATTAATTGTATAAATTCAACCTTCAACTTTCTTATGGCAGGTTAGCAAAGAAATTTTAACTTGTGGCCCGATAGAGTCGTAGAAGTGCAACAAATTAATGGTAATGAAGTAATAGAAATTAGGTGCTCGCAAAAATAACTAGATATTAAGTAACAGAAAAATTAATGGAAATAAAACGGCATCTATATAGAAATTAATATCAAGATTTGATCGCAATATATTGTAAAAAAAACCATCATGCACACAAATAATAGGGAGAATAGCCATTTCGGTCCCTGAAGTTTCGCTCTAGCATCAATTTGGTCCCTGCTAACATTTCATTTTGTTCGATCATGCCCCTAAATTTAGTACGCGGGTGCTGTTACGCCCTTTTTTGTGCCGAGTACCACGCCGAGCACTCGGCGAAGGGTACACTGAGTGTCCGATAAAAAACAATCCTGTTCACCGACAGCAGGTTCGCCGAGTGTTCTTTGCCGAGTACCACACTCGACGAAGTCTTCGCCGAGTGTAAAAGGGGCTTTGCCGAGTGCCTGTGACACTCGACGAATAACTGTTTTCTCGTAGTGAAAGTTTGTCTTATGGTCCGATATAATCCTTGGGTGATCAGTCAATGTCATCTCATCAATTATATATTTAAGATTTATGATAAAATATCTAATATTCTCTTATATGTACTGCTAAAAACTTTAGGAATCAAGTTTAAGGACATGTTTAGATAAAATAAAATATTAGGGACCATACTAACCATCGAACAAAACTTTAGGAATCAAGTTTGCTGTTCTCCCTAAATAATAATGGAGTAAATTGCGCGCAAAAGACAAATACGAGTTTGCCAAGGAAAAATGAGCATGGCCTAGATAAATCCCATTTAAGCTATGTTTTAACTTTTAAAAGTCACTTATTTAATTTATTTATTTATTGGATCGAGCAGTTAGCGAGTTATTAGAGGCCTTTCAGTGAGATCACTAGCTAGTTGAAAGAAGTCCTACTGTAGTTTGTAAAGATTCTTCTGAAGGAACAGATTCTGAAGAACAGTGCACTATAGTACGACAAACACAAACAGAAGCTAAGGAATGAAAATTATAGGAGAGCAGCCTATTGATTTAATTATTTGAAAATTTTCACAGAATATCTCGAGCCAGTGGGCAATGCTCTCATGAATTCGATGCCATGTCCAACATTAATTGTCTGAACCCGAATCTAACAACTATTACAAAATGTGACACGCCGGGATAAAAAAAATGCGGCGATGGCTAGTGCATCAACAGTGAAGATGCATGGATCGGCCCTTCGGTTATCCATGACACACGGTATGCAAAGGGGTTAATTAAAACTTTTCACAAGGGCCACATATTCGTCATTCCTGCCCCTTGCGGCTAAGCATAGGACACACCACTGATTTGGACAGATGAAATGCTCAATTAGGGCATAAAAAAACCAGAGATACGGTATGGAGAATGATCCTGAGATAAAACGACGGCTAAAAATAATTTGCAGTCAACCTCCTTTACCGAACTCACATCAGTATTAGTACAGGGTCCCACAGACTGCACGCTAAGCTTATTTATAGTCTTTCACAGGCAATCGATGTGTGTGTGTGTCGGAGACTCTATTTGTTACAGGAGATCTCTTGTTACAGAGGTAGATCATGATAATATATTTAAGCACAATTGTTTTTACACGTGAGTTACCAGTTGTGAGAGTATAATGAATAATAATAAATTTTAGCCAAATTTAAAATGATTTGTAAAATAAAATATAACGATTATAGATTTATATTTTCACGTTAACTTGAAAAAAAAAAGCCTAGCGCTGTACGACCCAAAAGCTGTAAACTAACCCTAAAATGAACTAGAGGTCAGAGCAAATGGTGGCCATGTTTAGTGACAGGAAAGCTTTATTCCTTTGAATCCGTCACCCTCACTTCACTTATCATTAACTGTTTATGCATTGCATGCGTTCGAGTTGGAACTGTAGTCAAACAGGAACTTTTGATGCTTTGCAATCTGTAGACTTTGCCACAGCTGCCATACTTATCGCTGCTATTCGTATCACATAAAAAATAAAAGCCAACGAATTATGTGTCGTCCTTTGTGGAATGCTGTGTGGTAATGCAAAACAGGCAATCCTGTCACGATCAGGGCGTTTGGCTGTGTAACCTTAGCATGCATTAATCATGACCACAATCTAGCAATTAAAAGCAATGAAAGAGAATAGCAACTCTGGTGAGATTGATAAGTAGGCTAGATCCATCCAACGATATTGTGATCGAGCTAGCACTACTCTGTTGGAGCCCTGGAGGTCTAGCTTTCAAGACCGCATCTAGCAGGCCAGTGGGTTGAGTGGCTCACGCACTCCGATCATGTCGAACCACTGCTGAACGTTGTTTAGGGTTTTATTGTCTGTCAACCAGCAAACGATAAACTAAATTATTGGTCGAAAACCAGCAAGGATGTTGCGGCACAATTATACAATAATGCAAGTGTTAGTGCTCAACTTGTTTAGTAGTGATCCGTTAGCACGAGCACAAAAGGATCATCTGAAAAAAAAAAGCAAACGTACACTTTATACAAATCGGCCATTGTAAATAAAATAAGTGAAATTACTGTATGATGCTTCGGCTAAAACCAAACAACAGAATAAGACTGTTACAGAATTGATGAACTGAACTGTCCGTTTGGTACAGTGTTGCAACTCATAATTACTGCGTATCAGCATGAATCATATGCATCGTCCAATAAATATATTGAAAAATTTCCAGTTTTGCTCTAACACGTATCCTAGTTCTTCCGTCCCTAATGCCGATCTCAAATCAAACTTTCTTCAAAATGTAAGAACATCTACAGATCCCTCTCTCCCCAAAGAGAAAGATAATTAGCAACAAAATTTCGATTTAGAGCTGCACAAAGACAGGCATAAAACTGAAGAGAGCTGTATCCAAATTAGCTTTGTCACAAATTCTGCATGAAAGACCAAGTACATGAATCAGTTTTGTAGAAGAAAACAGTTGCACTTGTTAGGCACATAATAATGTTAATGTCCAGTCACAAAAACGAGCAAACCACGATCATGAGCTATAATGGTTAATGATTGTATACAGTGTATATAATATCAGGAGGAAGGTATTAGGTATTCACCATGCTCCTCAAACAACGAAAGCATGCCATGCATCATTACTTCATTAGCCAAAGATTACATGCTAGTCAACTGTTAGTGTACAAAGAGTGACACAATGGCTTTCAATCATCCTTCTGATGTATAGCACGACTTTTACCATTCAGTGCCGCATGATACACACGCTTCTCTGCCAGACCAAGATTAGAAAGAATTAAATTACCCTGCAGAAACAAAAGGTTGTTATATGATGGCTAGCATGAAAACAGTAATTCATGCTCCAAGATGGGTTATTCCAGAAAGGTAGATAATCATCTCAGAGCTTAGGAAGAAGGATGAATAATACCTCTGTTGCAATTAGTTTTCTGACATTGTTGGCATAGAGCTTGGGATCTTCCTTTTCTTGCTCAGAAGGATAGTATACAGGCAAACGAACCACCTCTATGTAATTTACAAATTGACAGAGGAGCAAAAACACATGACGTGCCTGCAAATTTTTATGAATGCCATTTTTTTCAGAATTCAGAAGCCATAAATGGAAAAGGCTCCAGTAAAAATAAGCCATACAAAATTCCCTACGCAGGGTATTGCTATTTTACAGTTTCACATGCCAACCACCAATAATACGATGGATGTTGCATACAAAGATGAAACTTGAAAGAGTGCTCTGACCATATTTGTATCATGAACTGTATGTACATAACATTCTGGAAGTATCAATGTTCATATTGCAGTAGCATGAGTGCATCAATCTAGCAATCTTCAACAGACTGTACTTCATTACATAGGGAGGTTCAATATTATATTAACTCAATATTGGAAGTAACAATACTACTAATCAAAAATATTTGTGGCAAATTGCAAATCCTAAGTTCAGGCCATAGTAAAGAATAAACAAATGTAAATATAAATGCATAGGGCAAAATGCTACTCTGGATTAGCGTGGATTCTACATACAGATAAAGTGTTCCAATATATTGCTCATTCATTCCTGTGTCTACTTGTAGGCCCTATAAGGCCCATAATGCAGTACTGGAGGCAGGGACAAAGTGCTCAACTGCACAGGGCCACGAAAAAATTAGGGCCCCTAATTTCAGTTTAGTCTTCTATCACAACAGTTTAATATTTCAAGAAAAGTTACTGCTACTCTAATCAAACTTCTTTCCTAGAACACAAACTTCTGTAAGTTGGAAAGATTTAATCAAACTTTTTTATTACTTTCTTAGTTCTTACTGAGAACTTTCCCTGCTTTTATTTGAAATTTGTAAGAGATACTCTTATCATTCTTTCTTTTGTGCATTTGGGTGGTGTCGTTGTTCTCACCTGTCGGTCCCATAAAAAATTGGAGTGTAAGGCCTAATTCTAAACGGTTGTTTTATTTTGGTAACTGACCTTTCTAAACTATGATGGCTAATTTTAATTTAGCACAGGGCCCTCAAATACTCAGGTGATCAGGTCCAGCCCTGGCTCCAATACTATCATTTGTGAACAAGTGCAAAAGTAATTGATGCTTACCCCATCCATAGAATCCCAGGCTGGACTAAACATCCTGTAAGGATATCTCAAAATGACTGGCTGAACTGGCGCACTTGCAAGAAAGGCTCCTGTCCTAAATGGAAGAAGGTAATCCCCATTCGTGGTAGTACCCTCTGCATGGTTAAAAATAAAGAATATGAACAAAGAAAAATAATCTTTTGTTGGGAAAATATGGAAATGAAAGGTCGGAAAAAGATAAGGTGAAATAAGAAGGCACAATTTCTCACCATGTACCATTTAAATAACCTAACTTCAGGTTGGAGCACAAAACTAAGGTGGAAGACTGATAGTTTACATCTCATCAAAACAATAAAAAATGATTGTGCATAGGCAGAAGAAAATGGTATGATTAGATTTAGAACTTGAAGATCAAAATGGCTCAATGTTTCTCCTAGACCAACATTGTTTTTACAATTACATAAAAGACGCACATGTACATACATAATACCACGATTACCACCACATCAGCACACAGTAGCAAGTATGTCCCTTTACTCACGCTCAACAAATGGAAGCCAAGGATAAAGCTGTGAACCTCACAAAATTTCTACTAAAACTCAGTTGTGTGTGCATAAATGCAAGTTTTAGGGTAAAAACAACACTAATTGAAGCAAAACTATGCTGCCACAATCCATCACAAAGAAAGATACTGAAAAGGATATGATGTACACTAACCAGGGAACAATAACATCATTGGGGAATTCTTATATTGACAAACCTCTTGGACCCTTTCAGTTACAGCACCTACATACAGTACAGCCACTTAGGTAAATAGTGGAGAAAAAACATATACCATTGCAAGTTGCATTGCTGAGAAGAAATCTCCCTCAACACAGCAAAGAAAGGCAAAGCATATGACAGAAACTTAAAGAACATGCCTAAGTAAAAGAATAAGGTAATCATCAGGTACTGTGATCCATGCAATATTTGAAACAGTAGTAAATGATAATAATTCAGCACAAATCATAAATTTGAAAATGATTTATTTGGCAAATGAATAGTAAGAATGTAAGAACAGTATAATGACTTCAAGTACTGCATATCAACATATACCTGAGACACCTTTAGAATCTGAAGTTTTGGATTCTCGTTGAACAAAAATGCATCCAAGGCATTTGCTACATGACAAACATAATATATACCTTTAATATATTTTATGCAAACTAAACATAAATGGAAAATGGTTGAACATGTATCCCACCATATATATGGAAAAGGTTGGGCCACACTCAATATATTTATAAATATTAAATGGAAAAGGTTGCACACATTAGTAAATAAATGAATTTGAATATTTATCACACATGATCTGAATGCGGAATTGCCTAGAAAGCATTAATGAACAACAAAAGGCACCTTATGAGACCAACTAGGGGCAACCTGGACACCGACTCCTACAAGAAGATTGCAATGTTAACCACGGCCAGGGATCAAGGAGTAAGAATATTTTAATTTAAAAAATCTTAAATAATTGTGTGGACGTCAACAAATAGAAGTGTACTTTGATACCTTTGCAACAAAGCTTGGAAAAGAAACTGACATATGATAAAGAATATCTACATAAGATACATGATTAGACACAATTGCCCCTGGTCTTTCCATTTCTTTAGAGTGACCTTGATGTACATCCTGAGCAAAACATTATAACAACATGAGGGGGCAACCAGAGAACAAAGTTATACAAGTTTAGTAACATGGAAATGAGACAAGTGATATACAATACTTCTAAAAAACAATACAAACATGTTTGACAAAAATAATTGCTTTTCAGAATTTTTCCAGCAAGATTAAGAAACCATGCAAGAGATGCTTCAAAGCATGAAGGGGGAAGAAATATTTATTGCCAATTATTGCAATATTTGAAGAAAAATAGAACAAAGCTTCTGCATTTTGTATCCCTGACGAATCAAAAGCAGCATCAAACTAAATTTCAGCAATTAATGTTAGGTTACATATGAAAACTTGTCTCATTAATTGCATGTTGCTGTCTTGGCAATAAAGCTTTGTTCCAAAATTTTGTTAGCCACTTAGAGATCAAGCAAAACTTTTCATTCTAACTTTTAACTCTCTGACATTTACCAATCTACACATGGACCTTCTGCAAAACCAATCATCTGTTTTATCAAAGCCATAAATTTCCAGTTTGCATCTTTAAGCCAATTAGTGGCACTTTGCCGCTTGGTCTCAAATGTTCAAAAAGAAAAATGGTTAAGCATTTGGGTGATATAAACTTATAAAGTCCTAAAGAGTGTCATGTATTATCTAACATTAAGCAACATTCGAGTGTCATGTATTACTCTACATTAAGCAAAATTCATGTTATCGATGAACACATCTCAAATGGAATTGGAAATAAAAGTGTCTTCCTCTTCTTCTGTTGCAATTACATCGTAGTGGTAGTGACTATCCGTGCAAATAGTCCACAATTCTACATTCTCCGACCAAAAATAAATCCAAAATCAGCAACAAACTGCTCATGGGCCCCATGATTGATTTAGTATCGCAAAGTCCTGACGCCCGGCATCAGAGATGCTGAGTGGCATCTTCATAACGCAGTACCCATCTAACGCAATAGCTAAACATTCTACGATTCACTATGCCTACTATAACGAACAGTAGTGCAAAATAGCTGTGCTTCCGCACTCCCGCATCCACATCAGCATCACGAAGCCACTGGTTTTCATCTTCAAAAACATTGACCAAACAGTAGGACGTATACACGTGACATCACCATAGGCACGTACGAATCGAAGCAAAGCACTAAATTTGGCCACAAAAATCACAATTCCGGAAGGGACAAGCCGCGCACTGACCTCAGCATTGGGAGAGCTCCGGTCGGTCTCGCGGATCCAGTAGAAGCCGAAGACGAAGAGCATTGCCCGCGCGAGCGCACAGCCGGACCGCGCGACGACCACCCTCCTCCACCCCTCTAGCCGAAGGCGCCCTTCCGCCAACCCATCCACCGACAGCGTGCACACGCGGCACACGACGTAGTAGGCCAGGAGCACGAGCATCCCGGCCACGAACCGGAGCGGGACGAGGAGGATGCACCTGAGCGCAAGCAGCGCCTGCTGCGGCGCGGACAGTCGCCCCCGGCCCATCGTCCCGTACGCGTCCCGGCGCGCGTACGGCGCGTACGTGGCGTCCAGCTCCTCCGCCTCCTCGCCGGAGAGGAGGAGCGGCCGGATGGCCTCGGCTTCGCCGCCGCCGCCGCCATCTCCGGTCGGCGCGGTGGCGTCAAGAGCCATCGGGGATTGCGGCGAAGAGCAAAGCTGTGAGAGAAAGCGCGCGAGTTAGATCGGAAGGAATCGACCGGACGAGGCGGCCCTCGTGTTTGGTCGGCGCTGGGGAGAGGGGGAAAAGCGAAGGTGACGGGGGAAGGGGAAGGATTGCCGTTGGATTTGTATCTGACGATGCTGGCTTCTGTCCTCGGCTCCTGTTCGGTTGTCGTTTGTTTGGGAGAAGTTTGTGTTGGGCCCGTCTCGTGGGCCTGTGATCAAAATTTTGGGCAAAATTTGGGTAAAGTTACTTGAGCCTTTGGTTGTATCTTTTCAAAATATTGGCATTACCAAAGTTTTTCGCAATAAACTGAGGCTCAAAGATTTTGGTATTGTCAATTTTTTGATATGATTGGTTTGGATCTTGAAACACATTAGATTATGTTGGTGACGGTTACGCGTTAGCATCTACGTCATTGTTAAGGGTGTCCACTCCGAAAAGAAAGCAGAGTAGTACGGGAAGGGGGACTTTACTCCACATCCATCGTTTTCCCGTGTAGTACTCCTCTTACGTACATTACACGTGCCATTTCGCATGAGATAAACTAGAACAATGGCTCACGCCTTTACACGGCTAATTTAT
>KE371220.1:18801-29150 GCA_000418225.1 Zizania latifolia
TGGCCAGCCCAGGCGGGGTGGAGCGACGGCGCTGGGAGTCCGGGTGACGCGACGACGGCTACAAGCGACGTGGCGACGGAATGGGAGCAGCCGGCAGTGAGGAGGGTGATGCGCACGGGGGTGCCCGATCTTCCGTCAGGAGAGTAAACACGATTTGTGGAGATCTCGACGTTGACGGTCCGGCTTCAGATCAGCACCAATCCGAAACCAGCAACCGCTACACCACCGCTCCGTTGGTTATCAACCACACGCGAACGCGATTGACCTCGCCAAAAAGGCTTATCCCTGCTTGCGAATCGAGAACACAAGCAAGAACGAGATAGACGCAATCTGAAATTGCAGATAATAGTGGAGGTATTCGAAGTTTGGGGTTCTACAAACCGATACACGGCGAAACTGTAACAGCAGAAAAATCTAAGCAAAACCTGACCCTAACATTGGCGGCGGGTGCCTATTTATAGGGTTCGCAGGGCGTAGTTGCCTTCTATGACATGGGCCGGATCCCAAGGAAAAATGGGCCCGGGTATCGTTATCGAGAGATGGTCAGGAGTAGGCCGATTGTTGGTCGGGGTCAGTGTCGGGGTCGGCCGATAGGTCGGTGTCGGGGTTGGAGTTGAGATCCGCCGATAGGTCAATGTCGGATTCGGAGTCGGGGTTGGGATGGGCCGATTGGTCGGTCTGCTCGGGCGTCCCGACCGATATGTAGGAGTCGGAGTCGGGATAGGCCGATCGGTGGTCAGGATCGGCCGATTGGTTTATCTACTCGAACGACCCGGCAGATAGCTCGAGCGTCCCGGCCGATAGGTCCTTGTCCACTGTTGGCTTGGCTTCACGTTCCTCTTCATCGGTCGATTGGTTGGTCTGTTCGAGCATTCCGACCGATAGTCCCTTGTCATCGTTTCCATGGTTCCTAAAGATCAAAATATCACCCATAAATAGCATTCCATCCCTATTCATATCAGTATGGATAGTAAGAAACGAATGCAACTTATAATGAAGCTTTTGGGCACGTGAGCGAGTGATTGGTCCTGGAATTATATAGTGAGGAATGACTCTGTCATTATGGGCGATGTCCTCATCAGAGGGGGAGAAAGGGATGGCAAGGGGAAAAAGTTAGGGTTTAGGGTATGTGAAAAGGAGACATGGGTAAGATGGTAAAAGCGCATTGTTTTGCCATGCTGGACGCAGATGTAGCAAGTTTGGGTTGTATAATGGTAAATACTTAGAGTTCACATGATAAGAATGGCAAATAATTGAAGGCGATGAAGTGGGTGGCACTTGAACAGGCGCCATTCTTTAGAGTGGCAAATACTTAAATTTCCCGATGCTCTCTACTCTCTTCAATTAATTTGGTTGCTCTTTCTTTGTTTTCTACGTTTCACTTTCTTGTTTTTGCCAAAAAAATTGGCTGCAGTGGGGACTCCTACAGCTCAACTCTGGATTAGAGACACATGGTGATTAGGACAATCTGATGATCGCCAGCGCTGCCCTATCCAGCCCCTTAGCCGGCTAGTCGCCCCGCTTCCCGATGTTGTCCGCACCCCAACCGGCGTCGCCCATCGCTAGAGCCACCCCGCCTCGTCGCCGCCTGTCGCTAGTGAGCCGCCCCGTCCCCCAGAAAGTCTGACACATCTCCTTCCTCCTCCTCCCCCTCCCTCGCCGCGGCGGCGAGCTGCTTCCTCCTTGCCACCGCATCGGACTGGTTTTCTCTCTCTGATGAATTCTCTGTGGATAGATCCGTGCTAGAGTAGAGGTTTGGCCATGTCTGTCTCCATCTCTAACCATGAAGGGGAAGAAGTTGCTTGGCTTCAAGCTCGCCGTGCCGGCGTAGGACACATCCGTGGACAAATTCCTATAGGTCTCCTCAGTTTTTTAGGCTAAAGCATGCGCTTTTTTGCCACCTGATTTCATTTTGCTTTGAACACTCCATGGAATCGAGTTTTTAACTTTAGTGTAGAAGGCTTTTTGTGATAGACGTGTTAGCATTATACCCTAGAATCAACATAAAGATGTTATATGAGGCATACTATGTTTATAAAATACTGTACTATTCCTTGAAATAGATTGTCATTATGGATCAACAAGTACGTGACTTATTCATGAGACTCATAATGTGACTATTTCTAAATGATCCCTGATCAGTTTTAAGTCATGTGTGGAATAGATATGACTGAGATCGACATGTGTATTGATTGATGATCATGTTTTTTGGATCATAGGTATAGAGATACCAACTCAATAATATAGATATATATTATAGAACATATGTTAGATAGATCTACTATGAGATACTGTTGAGATTTGATGTGTCATCAGTAGGTCTCAGTAGTGTTTATGTAAAGTCCTTAGACCTAAGATCACCATGGTTCCCAACATACGTAGTAGCTTACTTTGGGACTACCAAACGCTACTCCGTAACTGAATAGTTATAAAAGTAGTCATCATGTCTGCTATGAAACATATAGCGGGATGTGAATGATCAATATGAGATTTGTCCCTCCTTACGGGAGAGATATCTTTGGGCCCCTCAATGTAATGGATTATGGAAGAGCATGGCCATGCCAATGTGATTAAGGAGTTAATCACAAGTTATAATTCAATACGAAGATTGAGAGAGGGATCGTGCTATTGATAGAATGACACAAGTCTCACCTTATGCTCGATCAATATCATGAGGCAAGAGGACATATACATGAGAACATTACAAGGTTCAGCCGATATAATCTTTATATATACTTGGGTTAATATGCTTTGCTAGAGGCCGATATTAACGAAGTATTAGAAAGGAGTTTTCATATATTAACCAAGCTATATATGAACCTACAAGGTCCCACACTTAACGGGTTGGAACTCTGGATTTGAATATGATTCAAATTAGGCTCAGTTTGCATAGAGATCTAAACGGTTTGGATAGAGATCCGAACAAATCAGATGGGGATCTAAGTAGAGTCCAGGTTAGGTCCGGATGGGTCCAAGCTAGGATGTCTATATATATGAGAGTGCAGGGCACAGGGAAGCAATGCTTCTAAGCTTTTCGCTGATTCACATATTGATGCATTTCTCATGCTAATTTGTTAGCCACCGAGAGTAAACCCTAGCCACCACCACTCGAGCCCGACCACCTTCCTGACCGCCCGAGTGTTGTACACTATTGGCTGGCATTCCTAAAAGTGCATCTTGATATATCTAGGCCCCTAATTTGTTTTGATGTATTAATGATAATCGTGATCAAATGCAACTAACCTTGTTGTTAAGATGAATGTAGAAATTGAAACACAACGGCGTTGCAATTCCAGCAATTATGGAGAAAATGCTCTTTTTAGTGCAATATAGGCTCAATGGTGCGAAATGTTTATTTTCATAAGAAATTGAGTCTAGGTATGCCGTACTATCAAGAGGGATGCGTTGAACAGTGTTCCAGAACTTAGTGCTCAAAGAAAAACCTTTCTAGAAAGTTTTTGGATTTATTCTAAGTTGAATTTTGATTTTCCAACAAAGCCAGATAATCTGGATCAGTCCGGAGTATCCAAAAATTTGGTTCTGTTTCGAAATATTTTGTACATCGAAGTATCCAGGTCAAGCTGGATAATCCGAAAATAGTGTTCTATTTAGATTTTCTCTAAAACCCAGAACATCCGGATTCATCCAGATGATCCGAAAATTTCGTTCTGTTAAAGTTATTTTTGTGAGTCAGAACATCTGAACAATGCTAGATGATCCGAAAATTGATTTCTGTTGGATTTTATTCTGTGGCCCGGAACATCCAGACAATGCTGGATGATCTGAGAATTCCTTTCTGTTCGAATTTATTTTGAGGCCCAGAATATCCGGTCAAAGCCGGACAATCCGAAACAATTGTTCTGTTTGCTTTATTTTTTAGTCCAGAACATCCGGTTCGGTCCGGATCATCCGGATGAACAGTGCACGATTTTTATTTAGAACGACCAGTTTTGAGAAAGGGGTATAAATATCTCCCTCTCTCATAATTGAGTCATGTTTCACAAAAACCCTAGCAACCATTCTTTTTGCACTCTGTCTCTCGTTCTTGTGCTAGATCTAGAGTGAATCTTTGGATTCATGTTGAGGGTTCTTCGTAAATCTTCTAGAGTTCTTCGTGATTCATTTTTGTGGAAGTTTGTGTGAGGGTGTGCGTATTGGTTTTCTTGGAAAATCTTGAGCATAAAGTGGTTGGATCACGTTTGTTTTTAACGGATCTATTACTCTTGGAAGTAATCCCTCCTAGATGGCTAGGCGTCGATCCATGAGCACCAGAAGAATTGTAGGTGTCCGGTCAAGTTTGTACAAGTCTTCGCCTCGGCTTCAAAGAGGTAACGAGTGAAAACCAAGGCCAACATCGGTGGGCGCTTGGTGAGGAAGAGGGTTGAAAGAGACCCTGCCCTTTGGGGTTCCTCAACGGAGATGTAGAATCATGGGATTTGAACTTCGGTAAAAATCGTCGTGTTCATATTTTGTACTTGCTAGCCTTCATTTACCTATTGCCCTATCTGTTAACTAGCAAGGCTATTTTACATTTAATTTTCGCAATCATAGATTATTGGCTAGGTTTAATTTGTGCGGATCTTATTTTTGTTCTTCTAAAGTGTCCGGATCATCCGGATAAACCCAGATAATCCAGACCTTGGATAGTTTAGTTTTTCTCTGGTTCCTGGAGTATCCGACTAAGCCTAGATAGTTCGGGTCCTAGAAGTTTAAACTGATCATTTTCTTTAAGAATTTTTAGATTGCCTATTCACCCCCTCTAGGTAACTTTCAGTTTTACCCCTAGATGTGTGGATACAAGTAGAGGTGTTGCTCTATTGCTCCGCTGAACGGCATCGGCGTTGCTGATTGGATCAGCAATGTCATCGGCTTGAAGGACGAGAGGTCGGGAGAAGTCCTCGGGAGTTCTCGACCATGTTGATCGGCTGCTTCCCGACCAGGCGATCGGATTCTCGACCACTTCAGCACGCTTGAGTTGGATTGGCTCGCTACTCTAACACCTCTTTCGCTGCACTACGTGCCTGAGGTAACGATCTATAGTCCCTCTCTATCAAGATTTCCTGGTGTGCGCGGTAGAAAATTTTTGTTTTCGACTAGCGTAGCCTCCGCGTTCCCCAACAAGACATCGGGGGTGGGCGGCGCCGGTCGAGGGATGGGGCGGCTCGCTGGCAATGGGCGACGCTGGCTAGTTTGTGGGCGGTGCTGGTGACGAGCGGCTCGTTGGCCAGGGAATGGGATAGGGCAGCGCTGGCGATCATCGAATCGTCTGGACGCCATGTCTCTAATCCAGAATCAGGCTGCAGGGGTGGCGCCCCGCAGTCCGACTGCAGCCAATTTTTTCCTTTTTTTGCACAGTAGCCGTGTGGGGTGGGCCATCGCAAGTAATTTAGTCTTGCACTTGCCAGATAATATGTAACTTATTTTATTTAACACCAGTTTTAACGTATACTTTCATTTATATCAAGATATATCAAAATAAGTTTTAATTTTAATCACATTTACCGTAAAATCGTTAGATTTTTTATAACATTTGAGGGGAACCTACGGCTACGAGACTTCTTAAATTTAGATTAAGTTTCATGGAATTTCATTCAGATTATATAAAATTTTCTCAAAATTAGATGAGTTTGATAATATATTATGGTGTAAAGTGAAACTTTTTTTGATACACACTTACGTAAAATGAAAATATATACTAAAGCAGATGCAAAGTAAAATAAGGTATACTCGATCCGGTGCAAATTTCAGTTTACTTTGTGAGAAAATGGTAAAGTGGTTAGCTGCTTGTCACCCAGTAGACATGCGATATAAAACACTAATTATGCGGTCAAAACAATGTTTTTGTTTTATTAGAAAATGTTTTATTTCAGTCTTAAAACACAAAATATGTACTAAACAGTCTTAAAACCTCAAATTGTAATCTCTTTCCACGATATAATATGTGTTTATACACTGACGGGGACTTAGTGGCCCCATCTTTTGATGAGAGGTATAAGTTGATTGACAGGAGAAGACATTGACGATCTGACTACAACCATTCAGGGACATTGTGCCTTAGCAATTGCTATACTAACTTCACATATTCATGATCTTGATGGAGTACGATCAACCAAACTACAAGGGTCTTTGTTCCTGCAAGCAATCAAGAACTAGCAAAATAAGATGAACAAGTAATCAAATGCTGAATATTACAGAATTTTCGCAGGGATACAGAAGGTGGAGTTCTGGAACAGAGAAACGGTGATCTAACTCATCACAGCTTCAAGTGGCAAAGTAGCAGTACTAAACTTTCATTTCGAGAAAACTCCCATACAACTGAGGTCTCTGAGGTATTTATAGTCCTAGTGACGTCACCCCAGAGTATGAAAACTTATTACATATGGAAACTAATGATTATTTTCTAAACAAACTTTGACTAAAAAAGCTAATTAATTCATCGATTCTAGTTGCCTAGCATGGTGTTTTTGACAGGAATTATATTCTTTGGAAAGTAGACTTCTCTAGCTTTCTAAAAAGTCCAAAAACTTCTGAATTGGAGAAAGCATTCTAACGTTATAGCTGTTTTACTTTAGCCTCTCTGTCACAATCAGCTCTAACACACTAATATTATTTGTTTCCTTTCATGTCATTTATTTGGCATGATAAAACGTGCTTAGAGTATTTCAAAAATTCTGAGTTGGTCCCCCAATTAACTTCACCAATGTTCCATACATTTGGTATACATAACACCATTCTTTTGATCTACTTGAGCACTTTCACAAAGCAAAACAAACACATTTTATGATGCAATATCATTTGCTCAAATTTATAAAATATAAACCTAGCAGAACATGATTGTACCTTTGTTTGTTCACTGTATAATATAATCATGGTCATATCCAAGTCAGTGATGTTCTCATCATTCTCCCTTTCTTTATGAAAAATCGTCCTCGATTTTGACCTATGTATATTCATCAATTTAGCATAACACACACTGGCTAAGATTGATACATTATATGAGGATTGTTCTTGTTGATCATTATGTTTCTCTTCATAAGAAGTGAGCAACGCAAAGAAGCTCTATTTACTCCCCTTCTTTAAAAGAAACATGCACCTTAGATACACAACTAAAGACACTACATAGATAAGCATTCACACTATTATGGTACTCTATGTTGCAAACCTTATTATAATGAAGATACACTACCATAGAAATAATCTTTAGTGACTAAGCTTTACTGACGGATAAATGATGTGCGTCAGTAATACACTTTTAGTAACAGACTGTTTTACACCCGTCACTGATGGTGCATTATTAGTGATGGGTCGTAATGTGGCCCATCACTAAAGGGGACACCCTTAATAGTGAAGGGTCATACTGTGACCCGTCACTAAAGAGTCGAAGCATTAGTGCCACCCGTCACTAATGATCACGCCGATCATTATGTTGGAGAACGCAGATGCTACGCTAGCTGAAAACAAAAATTTTCTACCATGCACACCAGGAAACCTTGCTTAGAGAGGGACTATAGATCGTTACCACTTAGCATGTACCACAATAGAAGAAGAGTTGGAGTAGCAAGCCGATCCATCACGTGTGCGCTGATGTGGTCGAAAAGCCGATCAATGTCTTCGAGAAGCCAATCAACGTCCTTAGGAAGCCAATCAACATCCTCGGGAAGCCTTCGCCCGAATGGGGTTCCTCGACCGATCTCTCAAGAGCCGATGACAACGCTGATTCAATTAGCAATGCCGATGCCAATGAGTGATGTAGTCAAGCAGTGCCTCTACTGGTATCTACATGTCTAGGGGTAAAACATCGGCCGATGGTGTACTAGCACCCGAACGGTCGACGCAATTGTAGGGCTCGAGAGAGGCGACGATGACTAGGGTTTCGTGGTGGCTAACAGATTAGCACACACCAAAGAGCCTTTCTTGCATGAGCCCCTCACTCTCATATATATAGATGTCCTAGCTTGGACCCAACTGGGCCCAACCATGACTCTACTTGGATCCTTATCCGATCTGTTAAGATCTCTATCTAAACCGTTTGGATCTCTTGTTAAGGAACGTGGAGGCTACGCTAGCCGAAAACAAAAATTTTCTACAGCGCACACCAAGATATCTTGCTAAGAGAGGGACCATAGATCGTTACCTCGAGCACGCAATGCAGCAGAAGGAGAGTTGGAGTAGCGAGTCGATCCAACTTGTCCGTGATGATATGGTCGGGAGCCGATCAGCGTCCTCGGGACCTCTTAAGGATTTCTCTCAAGGACTCCTCCTTCAAGCCGATGACGGTCCTCGAGAAGTAGCTGATGACGCCACTGATCCAATCAATAACGTCGATGTCGATGCGAAACAGAATAGCAACGCCTCTACTGGTATCCACACATTCTGGGTGGAAACACCGGCCGATGGTGTACTAGCACCCGAGTGGTCGGTGAGAGGTGGTGGCTAGGGTTTGCTCTCGCTGGCTAACATCTAAGCACGAGAAATGCATCAACATGCGAGGTGAAAAGCATAGCTTCCCTACGCCCTACACCCTCATATATATAGACATCCTAGCTTGGGCCCTCCCGGACCTAACCAGGACTCTACTCGGATCCCTATCCGATCTATTCGGATCTCCATCCAAACCGTTTAGATCTCTATCCATATTGAGCCAAATTCGAATCCTATTCGAATCCAATGTTCTAATCCGTTAAGTGTGTGACCCTATAGGTTCACGTATAACTTGTTAACATATGAAAACTCCTTTTCATACTCCGTTAACAGTGGCCTCTAGCAAATCATATTAACACAAGTATACATAAAGATCATATCGGCTGAACCATGTAATGTTCTATATGTACATGTCCCTTTGCCTCACGATATTGATCAAGCACAAGGTGAGATTTTTGCCATCCTATCAATAGCTCGATCCTCTCTCGATCTCCGTACTAGATTATAACTTGTGATTAACTCCTTAATCACGTCGGCATGACCATGCACTTTCATAATCCATTACATCGAGTGGCCTAGAGATATCTCTCCTGTTAAGGAGGGGCAAATTCCATCTTGACCACTCACATCCCACTACATGTTTCATAGCAGACCCGATGACTACTTTTATAACTACCTAATTATGGAATAGTGTTTAGTAGTCCTAAAGTAAGCTACTACGCATGTTAGGAACTATGATGATCTCAGGTCTAAGGACTTTACATAAACACTAAAGGACTTTACATAAACACTACTGAGACCAACTGATGACACGTGAAATCTCAACAGTGCCTTATAGTGGGTCTATCCAACATATGTTCTTCAACATACGTTCATGTTATTGAGTCGGTATCTTCATACCCATGATTCATGAGATATGATCATCAATCAATACACATGCCGATCTCATTCATATCTATTTCACATATGACCTATATCCGATCAGGGATCCTTTAGAAATAGTCACATTATGAGTCTCATGAACAAATCACGCATTCGTTGATCCATAATAACAATCTATTTCAAGAAAACTTTATTTCATAAACATAGTATGCTACGTACAACATCTCCATGTTGCCTCTAGGGCATAATGCTAACAATCTTCCACTTACACTAGAGTCAACTATATAGATATATAATACCCATAGATCTAGTGTGTGCCTCATGCTTGGGCTGATGGAATTGTGCCCAAGAAAATTCTGGGGAATCGGAAGTTCCGGCTATAGCCGGAAGTTTCGGAGTTCTGGAGCATCCGGAAGTTCCGGTAGGACCGGAAGTTCTGGGCCAGCCCCTGAATTTGGTTTTCTGGACGAACCAGAAGTTTCGATTGTAACCGGAAGTTTCGGGTCAGAATTAATTCGATACAGAAGGTCTGTTTCGGAAGTTCCGACTGGAGTCAGAAGTTTTGGGTCGGAATTAATTCGATACAGAAGGTCTGTTTTGGAAAGTTCCAATTGTAACCGGAAGTTCCGGACCCAAATTAATTCGATACAGAAGGGTAATTTCGGAAGTTCCGGATAGGATCCGAAAGTTCCGATGACTGGAAGTTCCGGGGTGCGCAGATTAGATCTGTTGGGCTTTTAATCTGGATTAAGAGGCCCATGCTGGGAACTATATAAAGGAGGAGAGGGTGGCACGCAAGGTGCTGCTGCTGCTGCTTTTGCTCTACCCTAGCCCTAGCCGCCACCTCTCCTCTCTCCCAAGTAATCACAAAGGTTGTGATCAAACCCTAGAAACTTCACGAGTGGTGCTAGCACACCAGCGTGGAGTGTTTCCATCCCTGTACATGTGGACTTCGTGGATGTGCTGCTTGAATAGCAGCACTCGTCGTCTTCTTCGTGCGAAGATCGCTGGACTTCATCGACTTGGTCGCCGGCGAACGGGCGAGG
>KE371220.1:39105-52550 GCA_000418225.1 Zizania latifolia
GGGCAGCACGGCATATTATTGTTGGACAATGATGAATCTAAGACCTACTCAGAAGCGGTGATGGGACCAGACTCTAAGAAATGGTTTGGAGCCATAAGATCCGAGTTAGAATCCATACGAGAGAATCAAGTTTGGAATTTGGTCGATCCACCTGATGGTGTTAAGACTATCGAGTGTAAATCAATTTTTAAGAAAAAGATAGACGTTGATGGAAATGTTCATATCTATAAGGCACGATTGGTGGCGAAAGATTTCAGGCAAATTCAAGGTGTTGATTATGATGAAACATTTTCGCCCGTCACAGTACTATAGTTTTTTCGGATCATCCTATAATTGCCGCATATTATGACTATGAGATATGGCAAATGGATGTCAAAATGGCTTTCCTTAATGGAAACCTAAGCGAGGATGTGTACATGACACAGCCTGAAGGTTTTGTTGATCCAAAAAATACTGAGAAAATTTGCAAGCTTCAAAAATCCATTTATAGGCTGAAGCAAGCTTCTCGGAGTTGGAATCTTCGTTTTGATGAAGTGATCAAAGGGTTTGGTTTCATCAAAAATGAAGAAGAGCCTTGTGTTTAGAAAAATGCTAGTGGGAGCGTACTTGTATTTCTGGTCTTATATGTAGATGACATATTATTGATCGGAAATGATATTTCAATACTCGATGCTGTGAAATCTTCGTTGCGAAAAAGTTTCTCAATGAAAGATCTTGGAGAGGCAGCATACATATTGGGCATAAAGATCTATAGAGATAGATCGAGAAGGCTAATTAGATTAAGCCAAAGCACGTACATTGACAAGGTATTGAAATGGTTCAATATACAGGATTCCAAGAAAGGTTTGTTGCCAATGTCACATGGTATTACTCTCAGCAAGAGGCTGTTTGGATCAGAAAATTTGTTTCTAAGTTAGGTGTTGTCCCTAGTGCGTCCAGACCAGTGGACCTCTATTGTGACAATAGTGGTGCCATTGCACAAGCCAAGGAGCCTAGATCGCACCAGGAGTCCAAGCACATACTACGGTATTATCACCTCATCCGAGAGATCATAGATAGAGGTGATGTAAAGATATGCAAGGTGCACACGGATTCGAACATTGCCGATCCGTTGACAAAGTCTCTCTTGCAGCCCAAGCATGAGGCGCACTTAAGCTCTATGTGTATTAGATACTTGTGTGATAGAGTCTAGTGTATGTGAGAGAAGAAGTCTTGTCTATGCTGATGTATTTTGGATAATTGGTTATCTTATTCCTTGAATAATTATCTTTTACATTGATCAGCAGGTATGTGACTTGTTTGTGAAACTCTTTGTATTATCACGATGTTATTCTAAATAATCACTAATTTTATTTCATCATATGGGACAATGATGATTTATAGATTAGCACATTTGTCTGATTAATGATCATGTTTTACGGATCATAGATATGGAGATATCAAATCAGTGATATGGACACATATTAGAGAATATGGTGTTGGATAGACCTACCTTGAGATACTGCTGGAATTGTTATTCATGATGTGCCATCAATTGTCATCTCAAATGATGTACCTGCAGAATCCTTTGACCTAAGATCGTCATTGATTCCAGAATGTGTAATAACACACTTAGGTGCTTCCAAACGCTATTCCATAACTAGGTAGTTATAAAGGTTGCTTTCGGGTATGTTATGAAACATGTCGTGGAATGTGAGCGATCAAGATGGAATTTACCCCTCCTAAATAACGGGAGAGACGTCTCTATGCCCCTCGAGATAGTTGGATTGGGAAAGTGCATGACCATGCCACTATGATTAAAGAGTTAATCATGATGAATCTACTATTTGATTGAGTGAAGTGTCGAGCTATCACAAGGGTGGCACGAATCTCGCCTTGAGCTTGACTATCGTTGTGTGGTAAAGGGATTGGTGCGCGAGTATATCAAGGTTCAGTTGATATGATCTTTGTATGTATTCAGGGGTCAGTATGTGCTTCTATGTACCGCTATTGACTTGCGATCCGAAAAAGGTTTCTGGGTAGCATCCGTTTACATATAAACCTATCGGGTCACACGCTTAAGGGGATGGGATTTAAAGCTTGCAAGTATTGACTCTAGTGCAAGTGGGAGATTGATGGTAATATGCCCTAGAGACAAGTCTTGGAGGAACCGGAAGTTCTGGTTGGACCGAAACTTCTGGGCCTGCCCTGGTGATGAGTTCTGGAGGAACCGGAAGTTCCGGTTGGACCAAAAATTTTGGAACTGCTCTAGAGGCAAATTCTGGATGAACCGGAAGTTCTGGGCTTCGGCCGGAAGTTCCGGGCCAAAATAAATTCGATACAGAATGTTATTTTCGAAAGTTTCGGGCCTCGGCCAGAACTTCCGGGCCAAACGTGCAGGTTAGATCTGGTGGGCTTTAATGTTGATTAAAGGCCCATCAATGGGCTCTATATAAGGAAAGGAAAGGCTAGGGCGTAAAAGGTTGTTGGACCTCCCCTAACCCTAGCCGCCACCTCTCTCCTGGCCACACCTGCTGTGGCCGCATCTCCCCAAGCCTCACGCGTGGTACTAGCATATCGGCGTGAGGTGATCCCGTCCCTGTACATGTGGATACCGTAGAGGCGCCCCAGCAATTACGACGCTTATTATATCGATGTGAGGATCGCAAGGCTGCATCATCTTCGCCGCCAACGATTGGATGGAGCTGGGTGGAGTTGATCGAGGACGTGCTTCCCCAACTCTTCTTCCGCTGCCCTAGCGCGTCTCGCGACTAGAGGTAATGATCCATGATCTCATTGCTCGCATGGTTCCTGGGTTGAACGGGGTAGAAAAGGTTTTGTTTTATGCTAGCGTAGCGTATCCATTCCCCGATAGATATATCCATATCTACTAAAGTCCTCGGTAAAAGTTATGAAGTACTGAAAACTACCTTTAGCTATTGAGCTCATTGGCCCGCACACATCAGTATGTATGAGTGCCAACAACTCACTTGCCCTCTCACTCTGACCTATGAAAGGTGCCTTTGTCATCTTGTCAAGTAAACAAGATTTACATGTCTTAAATGATTTAAAATCAAAAGAGTCGAGAAGACCATCTTTATGGAGCTTCTCCATGCGTCTCTCATTTATATGACATAGGCGACAATACCAAATAAATATGGGATTTAAATTATTAAGACGTTGTATTTTCGTATTAATGTTATAGATATGAGATTCTTTAGGATTTAAAACATATAATCCATTGTACAATGGAATATGACAATAGAAAATATCTCCAAGATAAATTGAACAACCATTGTTCATTGATCTAAAGTCATAACCTTCTACTTGCAGGCATGAAGCACAAATTTTATTTTTACATAGAGTTGGAACACAATAACAATTATTTAATTCCAAAACTAATCCTGAAGGTAGAGACAATGGCATGGTGCTGACAACAAACGCAGCAACTCTTGCCCCATTGCCCATGCGAAGATCCACTTCGCCTCTAATCAAACTTCTACTTCTTCACAGACCCTGCAATGACTTGCAGATGTGAGCAACTGATCCGGTATCAAATACCCAAGAATCAGAAGACGAAGTAGCAAGATTGTTCTCTATAACATTTATACCTGAAGCTAAAAACGTACTTCCCTTCTTCTTGAGATCCTCTAAGTACTTCTTGCAGTTTCTCTTCCAATGACTCGGCTCCTTGTAGTAAAAGCATACCGCATCTTGAGCCACCACTTTCTTGTCCTTCTTGGTCTTGGAATTGCTCGTGATCTCATCGGGAGTCAGCTTCCTTTTGACCACACATTTCTTGACACAGGGGTGTTTCTTGCCTTTCTGCAGCATCATCACATGTTTGCTGTTTTTCTTAATGCTTTCCTTGGTGGTTTTTAGCAACTCATGCAGTGCCGTCAAGATTTTGTCCATGCAATTCATATGATAATTGAGTATGAACGGTTCAAAACTCGATGGCATGGAGATGTGGTTAGCAAGGTCTTGCTTACTCCATGGCATTAATTTCTAGCAGTGATGCTAAAGCTCATTAGAAATTAGTGAAATGAGAATCCTGACCCATTATGTAACCGAGAGGGAGGTTTTTGTTACCAAAGTACAGTGGGAGAATCTTTTGTTAAATGGTTTAATAAAATATTAACATAAATATAGGTGCTAAACTTTGCATATCTTATGTTGTAGATCATGTGAGCTTCTACCACATCCAATTCTTTTAATTTGCGATCTATCCTTGAGAAATAAAAGCTTAATGGAACAAACTTTAAGAAAGAGTGAAAAGAGTATGTTCTTGAAAGTCCTTACCCTAATGATTTGCCTGATAATGCTACTATGGCTACACAACATGCTTACGAGAAGCACACTAATGATGTCCTTGATGTAAACTGTCTCATGCTTACCACTATATCCTCGGAGCTTTAGAAGCAATATGAGAACATAGACACTTACAATATTATTATGGGTCGACTAGGCATGTTTGAGAACCAAGCGAAGGCTAAGATGTCTAACACCTCAAAGTCCCTATTTACGTGCAGGCTTGCGGAAGGGAATCCCGTCAGTCCCCATGTTATCAAAATAATTGGCTATATTAACAGTTTGGAAAAAGCTAGGCTTTCCCCTTAGACAAGAGTTGGCTGCTAAACTGATTCTTCAACCCCTACCATCTAGTTTTGAACCGTTCATACTGAATTATCATATGAATAGCATGGATAAAACCTTGAAAGAACTGTATGGGATGCTAAAAACCACCGAGGAGATCATTAAGAAAAATAGCTGTCATGTGATGATGCTGCAAAAGGACAAACGTCAACCCCCAGTAAAGAAATATGCAATCAAAAGAAAGTTGACTTCCGATGAGATCATGAGTACTTCCAAGACTAAGCATGATAATAAAGGGGTGACTCAAGATGCGGTTTGCTTTTACTATGAGGAGTCGGGTCACTGGAAAAGGAATAGCAAAAAATACTTGGAAGATCTCAAAAAAGGGAAGTGCGACTTTTGCTTTAGGTATAAATATTATAGAAATCAATCTTGCTACTTTATCTTCTGATTCTTGGGTATTTGATACCAGATCATTTGCTCACATCTACAAGTCGTTGCACGGTCTAAGAAGAAGTAGAAGTTTGATGAAGGGTGAAGTGGATCTTCACAAGGGCAATGGGGCAAGAGTTGCTGCAGTTGCTTCAGGAACCATGCCATTGTCACTAACTTCAAGACTAGTTTTGGAACTAAATAATTGTTATTGTGTTCCATCTCTATGTAAAGACATAATTTCTGCTTCATGTTTGCAAGCAGAAGTTATGACTTCAAAACAATGAATAATGGTTGTTCACTTTATCTTAGAGATATGTTCTATTGTCATATTCCATTAGAGAATGGATTATACATTTTGAACCTTGAAGGATCACCTATCTATAACATTAATACAAAAGGCAACATCTTAATAATTTGAATCCCACGTTTATCTGACATTGTCATTTGGGCCATATAAATGAGAGACGCATGTAGAAGCTCTATAGAGATGGTCTTCTCGACTCTTTTGATTTTGAATCATTTGAGACATGTGAATCTTGTTTACTCGGCAAGATGACAAAGGCACCTTTCACGGGTCAAAGTGAGAGGACAAGTGACTTATTGGAACCAATACATAGTGATGTATGTGGTCCAATGAGCTCATCTGCTAGAGTTGGTTTTTAGTACTTCATAACTTTGACTGATGACTTTAGTAGATATGGATATATCTACCTAATGAGGCATAAGTCGGAGTCCTTTAAAAAGTTCAAAGAATTCCAGAATGAAGTACAGAAACATTTAGTAAAGACAATCAAGTTTCTACCATCGTATCGTGGAGGAGAATACTTGAGCCTTGAGTTTGGTAATCATCTAAAGGATTGCACAATTGTTCCACAATTGACTCCACCCGGAACACCTCAATGGTACAGTGTGTCCGAGCGAAGAAATCGTATACTATTAGATATGATCCAATCAATGATGAGCCAAAGTGACCTTCCGTTATCCTTTTAGGAATATGCTCTTGAGACAGCTGCTTTCACACTTAATAGGGTTCTATCAAAGTCGGTTGAAAAGACTTCATATGAGATATAGATAGGATGTCGTCCTAATCTATCTTTTCTTAAAATTTGGGGTTGTGAAGCTTATGTAAAGTGTTTACAGTCAGATAAGCTTACTCCAAAATCTGACAAGTGCTTCTTTATCGGGTATCCTCGGGAAACCAAAAGATATTATTTCTATAATAGGGAACTCGGCAAAGTGTTTATTGCCCGACATGGTGCATTCTTGGAGAAAGAGTTTCTCTCAAGAATGGTTAGTGGGAGCTCGGTGCATCTCGAAGAAGTTTGAGAATCACCTGAAATGTTTCAACTCCTACAGAACCATAATAGGATAATCAAGGTGTTGAAGAACCTATTGCACCATGTAGGTCAGAGAGGTTGTGGCATGCACCTGAGAGGTCCATGTTCTCGACCACTCGGGATTGGGATGTACTATTGTTTGACAACGATGAAGCTAAGACCTACGAAGAAGAGATAGTGGGACCAGACTCTGAGAAATGGCTTGGTGCCATGAGATTCGAACATGAATCCATATATACCAATCAGGTTTGGAACTTGGTTGATCCACCTAATTGTGTAAAAACCATTGAGTGTAAATGGGTTTTCAAGACAAAGATAGACATGGATGGAAATGTTCACATCTATAAAGCACGATTGGTGGCTAAAGGTTTCAAGCAGATTCAAGGTGTCGATTATGATAAAACCTTCTCGCCCGTCGCAATGATAAAGTCTATCTGGATCATTCTAGCGATTGCTGCATATTTTGATTATGAAATATGGCAGATGGATGTCAAAACAGCTTTCCTTAAAAGAAATATAAGCGAGGATGTATACATGACATAGCCAAATAGTTTTGTTGATCCACAATCAGCTGGAAAGATATGCAAACTGAAGAAGAGCCTTGTGTTTACAAGAAGGCAAGTGGGAGAGCGCTGGTATTTCTGATCTTATATGTGCATGACATATTATTGATCAGAAATGATATACCTATGCTGGAGTCTGTTAAGTTTTCATTGAAAAATAATTTTTCTATGAAGGACTTAGGAGAAGCAGCATATATTTTAGGTATAAAAATCTATAGAGATAGATTAAGGAGGCTAATTGGATTATGCTAGGATATATACATTGACAAGGTATTAAAGAGGTTCAACATGCAGGATTCCAAAAAAGGTTTCTTGCTAATGTCACATGGCATAAATCTCAGCAAGACATAGTGTCTGAGTATACCTGATGAGCGAGATAAGATGAATGGCATTCCATATACTTTAGCAATTGGATCCATCATGCATGCCATGTTATGTACATGCCCAGATGTCTCGTATGCTTTGAGCATAATGAGCAGATACCAATCTAATCTAGCTGAGAGTTATTGGATAGCCATAAAGAACATCTTAAAGTACTTGAGAAGGACTAAAGATATGTTCCTAGTTTATAGAGGTGAGCAAGAGTTCGTTGTAAGTGGTTACACCGATGCAAGCTTCCAAACCGATAATGATGACTACATATCGCAATCTGGATTCGTTTTTTGCTTTAACGGTGGAGCGGTGAGATAGAAGAGTTCCAAGCAAGAGACGGTAGCTGACTCTACAGCATTAGCCGATTATATAGTAGTTTTAGAAGCCACTAAGGTGGCTGTTTGGATCAAGAAATTTATTTCTAAGCTTGGTGTTCTATCTAGTGCTTCTAGTCTAATAGACCTCTATTGTGATAATAGTGGTGCTATTGCATAAGCAAAAGAGCCTAGATCACACTAGAAGTCCAAACGCATACTTCGGCGATAACATCTGATCCACGAGATAGTGGATAGGGGAGATGTAAAGATATGCAAAGTGTAGACAGATCTGAATATTGCAGATCCGTTGACAAAGCCCCTCCTGTAGTCCAAGCATGAGATGCACACTAGGTCTATGGGTATTAGATACCTGCATGATTGACTCTAGTGCAAGTGGGAGATTGGTAGCATTATACCCTTAGAGTCAACATGGAGATGTTGTACGAGGCGTACTATCAGGCATATTGATGGAAATATGCCCAAGAGAATTTTGAGGGAACCGAAAGTTCTGGCTTGAGGCCGGAAGTTCTGGGTTCTCGAGCAACTGGAAGTTTCGGTGCGACCTGAAGTTCCAGGCCAGCCCTAGTTTTTGTTTCTAGAGGAACCGGAAGTTTCAGTTGGACCAGAAGTTCCAGGCCTGCATGAAAGGTGAATTCTGGACGAACCAGAAGTTCTGGGTGGAACCAAAACTTCTCGGTCAAAATAAATTCGATACAGAATGTTATTTTCGTAAGTTCCAGTTGGACCGAAAGTTCTGGGTCCAGAAGTTCCAGTTGGATCGGAAGTTCCGGGCAGAAATAAATTCGTACAGAAGGTTATTTTTAGAAGTTCTGGGCCTGGACCAGAACTTTTGGGCCAGACAAATAGATTAGATCTATTGTGCTTTAATACTGATTAAAGGCCCATCGGAGAGCTCTATATAAGGAGAGGAGGGCAAGGATGAAAAGGTTGCTGCTGCTGCTTCACCCTAACCCTAGCCGCCACCTCCTCCTAGCCGTACCCGCTGTGGTTGCATCTCCCCTAATCTCCTGCGTGGTACTAGCATACCGGCATGAGTTGATCATGTCCCTATACGTGTGGATACCGTGGAGGTACCGCTGCTATTGCGGTGCTGATCTTCTCGTGAAGATCGCAAGGATACATTGACTTTGCCACCGACGATTGGATGGAGCCGGGCGGAGTTGATCGAGGACGCGCTTCCCCAACTTTTCTTCCGCTGCACCAGCGCATCTCACGTTAGAGGTAATGATCCATGATCTCATTACTCGCATGGTTCCTGGGTTGAACGGGGTAGAAAAAGTTTTGTTTTGTACTAGTGTAGCCTACCCGTTCCCCAATAGTGGTATCAGAGCCTACGTGCATAGTGTTCGATCTGGATCATGCACATATAGGTGATATGTGGTGGAAATAAATTAGATCTATTGTTCTTGCGTCAGATTTTTGGAAGTTTCGGGCTCCAGCCGGAACTTCCGGGCTAAAATAATCCCGATACAGAATGTCATTTTTGGAAGTTCCTGTTGGACAGAAAGTTTTGGGTTTTGAAGTTTCGGTTGGATCGGAAGTTCCGAGCAGAAATAAATTCTTTACAGAAGGTTATTTTCGGAAGTTCTGGGCAAAAATAAATTCGACACATAAGGGTGATTTCGGAAGTTCTGGGTCTCCTTTTAGTCATGAATAGATTCTACGCTTAACTCATTTTTGTAGAGAATGTTGTGACAGGTATAGCCTTGTGATGTATATGATGCATGTATGTAATTTTCATGGCCTGCGTGTCATGGTTAATTATAGCCCAAGACTGTTCTATTGTTGTATGACCTACGTGTCGACATGTGATGCTTCTTTTCATGTAATTTGTATAGAGCTATTAGATGTAATAGACTGATACAAAATCATGGAGGCTTGAAGCGTGATGACCCGAAGGACAGGAACCATGGAGATGGAGATCACCATGTGAGAAGGGCCATACTATGTCACAGTTAATATGATTGCCTGTGATGTTTACTTATGTTTCTGTCATACTATTCTTTCATGTTTTGTGTGCGGTAGGCTTCGTTACCATGTTAGAATAGTTTCCCTCAGAAAATTAAGAGTCTTTGATGCCCTTTCCAATAGCTGCACCTATGAAGGTTTTTGATCATTGCATGGTAGGTCTGCCAAAGCAGAGTGCCATCTTTTATCTTAACCAATTAGGGTGCATGTCGGACATCCACAATCATAGTATTGGTTTGCTTAACAAAGCTATCAAAATGGTTTTGGGCTTCGGGGCATGGAGTTGGGAGTCGAGGCATTGGATGCCACCCCAACGAACAAGAGTCACATAGGGATGTGATTAGCAAAGTGTTGCTTACCTATGTCACTAATTTTATAGCAGTGATGCCAAAGCTCACTAGAAGTTAGTTGAATATGGATCTTGTCCCACTACATGTCATAAGAGGGAAAACGATTGTATATCATGTAGTAGAGCATCTTTTATTTGATAGAAGATTCACATAGCATAGTATTGAAACTTGCATTTTTGTTGTAGATCATGGCACCTACTGCTAGTAACACTTCTAGTTTTAATTTGCGATCAATTCTTGAAAATGAAAAGCTTTCTGGAACAAACTTTATTGATCGGCATAGAAAATTGAGAATTGTTCTCAAACAAGAGAAAAAAGAATATGTTCTAGAGGAGCCCCATCCTAATGGACCAGCTGATAATGCATCTACCATGAATCGGAGGGCTTATGAGAAGCACGCCAATGATTCAATCGATGTTAGCTATCTCATGCTTGCCAGTATGTCCTATGAGCTTTAGAAGCAATATGAGAACAGGGATGCCTATGATATGATCGTAGAACTCAAAGGCATGTTTGAGAACCAAGCTTGGGCAGAGAGGTACAATACCTCAAAGTCCTTGTTTGCGTGCAGGTTGGCAGAAGGCAGTCCAGTTAGTCCTCATGTGATCAAGATGATTGGTTACATTGACAGCCTAGAAAATCTTGGTTTTCGCCTTGGCCATGAGTTGGCTACGGATGTGATTCTCCAGTCACTCCCTGCGAGCTTCGAGCCGTTCATCTTGAACTTTCATATGAACAGCATGGCTGAATTGCATAGGATGCTAAAGACTACTGAGGAAAGCATTAAGAAAATATTTAGCCATGCGATGATGGTTCCGAAGGATAGCAAGAATAGAAAATGCAAGGGCAAGGCTAAATCTTCAGATGAGATCTTGAGCTCTAAGCCTAAACTTGCTGGAAAGTCTAAGGTTGGCCCTGCTACTTCTGACACTTGCCACCACTGCCACAAGATTGGTCATTGGCAGAGGAACAGCAAGTTATACTTGGAAGAACTCAAGAAGGAGGGAAGTGAGACTTCCGCTTCCACTTCAGGTATAAATGTTATTGAAATTAATCTTGCTACTCGTCTAAGTGATTCATGGGTATTTGATATGGATCAATGATTCACACATGCAAATCATTGCAGGGACTAAATAGGACAAGGAAGTGTGCAAGGGGCAAATTGGATGTGCCCGTCGGCAATGGTGCAAGAGTTGCTACGTTGGCCATCGGCGTTTATTCTTTGTCGCTACCCTCAGGATTAGTTTTGGAATTAAATAATTATTATTACATTCCTGCCTTGGGCAGAAACATTATCTCTTCTTTATGTTCCATCTTGATCACTCACATCCCAATACATGTTACAGAATAGTGTTTAGTAGTCCCAATGACTACTTTTGTAACTACCCAGTTATAGAATAGCGTTTAGTAGTCTCAAAGTAACCTGGTATGCATGTTGGGAACCATGATGATTTCAGGTCTAAGGACTTTACATAAACACTACTGAGACCAACTAATGACATGTGAAATCTCAATAGTGCCTCATAGTGGGTCTATCTAACAAATGTTCCCCAACATATGTCCATGTTATTGAGTTGGTATCTCCATACCTATGATCCATGAGACATGATTATCAATCAATACACATACCGATCTCAGTCATATCTGTTCCATATATGACCTATATCCGATCAGTGACCATTTAGAAATAGTCACATTATGAGTCTCATGAACAAATCACATATTTGTTGATCCATAATGACAATCTATTTTAAGGAACAATAACTTTATTTCATAAATATAGTATGCCACGTACAACATCTCCAGGTTGCCTCTAGGGTATAATGCTAACAATTAGGACCCGAGTTCGGTATGCATTCCTGGCCATAAGGGGAACCAACTCAGAGTAGAGTCCTGGGTTGTTGGCCTCACCCCTTGACTATATAAAGGGGCGAGACACCCCCTAGAGGCATCCAATCACATCTTACTTTTGACATCTTAAGCTTTCATCGCTTAAGTGCATTGCTTTGTATGCTTAGACACCACATAATACACCAAAACACTGGACGTAAGACTATTATCCCTCAGGAGGCCTGAACCAGTATAAATCTTGGCTCTTGTTTTCTAGAGTCGACCATTGAGTTTGAGAGTGCCATGCTTCCCTAATCATCTATTCACCACCTCGGGTACCCCGTTAGGTGGACTGCTCGATAGTTGGTGAGTCAGGTAGGGGGACACGACAGCTTTCACTAGGATTCGATGGTGTCTCCACGTCATCTATCAGCCAAGCTAGGGACAACATTCTTCCTCTGTGACACCGCTTTCATCACCGACTCAACTGGGATGCTATTTCCTTCGACTTGACGCAGGCCCCAGCTTGGTCTTTGTGACAAGTCCTCAATCCCTTCACTACCAGGAAGGTAGATCGTGTCATGGAGTGCCTGACTAACACTGTCGTTGAGATGGTGATGGACCAACTCACCGACCGAGTAGCCAGTCAAGTGATCTCGAACTTTTTGAGCCAGCCAGAAGACCCACATCATCAAAGCTCTCCTTTTCGTGCTCGGGAGGATTTCCCCGAGCACGTGGGAAGTCGACTTACCGGCCGACTCACTCTACAATGCATCAAGGTCACCAATGAGAATCTCGTGGTACCTAGGTCCAGCCTTAGCCAGTGCACCAAGTCAAAGAAACATCGTGGCGGAACCATCCAGAAGGATAGCTTGACCTCTCAGAAGGCCATTCGATGATTCAAGCGCTCGAGAAAAATAGGGCAAAATGCTGCCTCAGAACAATCCTGCTGATGATGAACTGACTAGAGGATGTGGCACAAGAAGTCCCATGAAGACACCTCAACACAAGATGGATTATCGACTAGGACTGAAAAGGCGATGGAGCTTGCGAGGATAGTTTCTGGGGTTGTACGTCCTCCAAGACCATTGTTCGACGACGCACCTTTTTGTAGGAATACCGAGCTTCAACGACTTCAAGTTTTCCGCCTCGTTTAGCTATGTACCTTCGAGCCCACATCATTAAGTGAATAAAGCAGAACTTTATTTTACGTACTTCGCATCATACATTTTATCGCCGACTTGCTAGGCTCGACCCCTCTTGAGTTGGTGCAAAATGTTGTATGTCTAGCTCACCGGTTTTGCCCCTATGAAGCAGCTCTGTGTTTGATGCCAACAACCATGTGGGTGAAAAGGAGCAGGTAGCAGCGTCCGTCTCGGTACTCGACCACTTGCTAAGATCCTTGTGGGCTCGAATCCTTAGCCTCAACTTTACCAAAGCTTCAAAGGTCTCAAGAACTCGTGATGCCTGATGTTGGGTTAGTGTGTAAGCTACATCAGTTCCCTGCGTCTAAGATGAGGAGCCATGGTGTGTACCATGGGGAAGATGAGTGATTGTCAACGAGGGATGAAGAAGAAGAAGAGAAGACTTGACCGTGACAGAGTTCGCGTGCGACTCAGGTACACGGATGGACGCTGGTCGGACAGAGGGGTCGCGAGGGCGTGCCAGTCCAATCCG
>KE371221.1:0-13408 GCA_000418225.1 Zizania latifolia
TGGTCAAGGAGCCGCAGCATCGGCTCGGCGTGAAGCGGGGCGCCGCCGAGATCAAGCAGCACCCCTTCTTCGAGGGCGTCAACTGGGCGCTCATCCGGTGCAGCACGCCTCCCGAGGTGCCGAGGCACGTCGAGGCCGAGCTGCCGGCCAAGTACGGCGTGGCCGAGCCGGCGCCGAGCGGCGGTGGCAAGAGGGTGGTCGATGCCGAGGTGAAGACCGGCGGGAAATACCTCGACTTCGAGTTCTTTTAGAATATGTGAATGCCCAGTCCCATTGGTGCCCATTTTAGTTTCTGCATCTGCTGTTCCTGGTTCAATGTAACCAGTGTTTAGATTTAGCGCGATTTTAGTGTGCAATGTATCGAACACTGGGAAATGAAATACCAGAACGATGATTTTCTCCAAATTATAGCACAACAACAAATGAGCAAGCAGGTGAAGGCACACACAGTAATGATCTTTACAGAAGCATTTTGCTGGGAGTACAGCAACTCATGTGTTCATAATTCATGGCGTGCCATGCGAGCTAGCTTAGCCCTCATTCACTAGTTTGTCCCCCTCACGCCAAACCACAGAAAATGGACGGGGTAGAACAATAAGTTATTGAGTTATGACTCGACATCGTTACACAAAATGGGCATACATATATCAAATTAATGACTATTCGAGCCTAATCTCTGGCGGAATCTCCGGCCAACCGCTCGTAGAGTCGATATATCAGCCGCGATTTTGTCATCTGAGGTTCCCGCTCGAGGACGCATATTACATCTTTCACAGATATAGTTCGCTGTGGTCCTTTTGATTGAGTCCCTGCAAATGGACCCCTGCCTTGCCTGTTCATGCCACCTGAAATAACAATATGGCATTCATATTGAGTTTGAAGCATTTCTAGTACAGCATGGAAGGGCGGAAAATAAATTGACGTGAAACTGCTGCTTTACCAGTTCCAAACGCTGCGGAATGGGTCCTATTTGAAGCTTCGTGGTGTTCTGCGGGACCTTTTCCAAGCATATGTAGTGGCCTGGGAGCTGTCGCGCCCTGTGAAGCAGAGGCTGAATCAAGGCCTTCACGTTTCTGTCTAGCTTGCTCAGCCATTAGCTGCCATTTGGAGAGCATGTCACTTCCTCCAACAGCCTGTCGGGCAGCAACATTTGCAGCTGTTGTTCTCATCTTGTCATCTTCTTCTTTGTTGGGCTGTAAGAGGTTGAGCATATCAGGAAAACAAAGGCTGCGGAAATAAAATTCACATTAGAAAAGCTACCTTTGCATTCTTTGGACGAGTTTCCTCTTTTTCCTTGTCTAGTTCTGCACTACCACTGGCGTCAACCTGTGTGTAAGGATATGGTTAATTACAATCAATAACTGCAAGATCACAACTTGATGGACAGTTGGAAACATCAAAATAGTATCATCTTCAACAGTGCAAAGACACAGAAATCTGTTATGGTTCTTTTTCAAGCGAAGCTGCTTGTAAACAGATAATGCAATTATGGTTAGGTATTGTTTCATTTCCATCCTAGCAGTAGGGCCTTCCTTACTGTTTTCGAGCAAGCGAACAAATCTTCCAATAGTAAATTGGGTCAAATTTATCTAATTATCTCCAGTGATTGTGTTCAGTTTCATGCCAAAATTTAAAATAAAAATAGATTAATAAATTTTTCAGTTTTTCTTTGGAAATAGCTTACCAAAATATAGCAAAAAGTTCAGTTGTAGGGCGCACTCTCCATGTGCACGTGTGTGCGTGAGAGAGAGGTGTTCAGGTATTTCAGTACAAAATTCAAAAGGAAATGGATGTAGAATATAATGTTAGAACAGCATAAAGGTAGTGATAAATAGCTGAAGATGATGCGCCATCAATTAACTAGTAATATCGCGAAGCACATAAGCAAATAAAATGGGGATCATGAAGCACCTCATTTTGTTTCTTGTTCTTGTCAGTTTCTTCTGTTTGTTTTTTATCCCATTCTTCTTTTGCTTTCTGGTTCATCCGCAAAATTTGCCGGCCAACATCTGATGTTATAACTAATCGATGTCCAGTCTTTTCTGTGTCAATTCTCTACCAATAAGAAAATCATGGTTAGTATATCTGAATAACAACTATACCATAACTTTAAAAATTTAATGCTGTGTAAAAATAATTACCTGCTTTGAAACTCTTATGAGAGTACTGATAAATCTTCGCAATCGCTCCTCCACACACTGAAGGAATTAAAGTTAGATATACTGCATTGCTACAAAAAGATTCTTAAGAACAATCATATTGATAACTCACCATTGATAAACAATGCTCAACATCACTGCTTATGTTCTTCAAATTGCATTTAGGAACTGTGAAAAACATTTCATCAGTTAGTATTGCCTTGATAGTTATCGTAGTTTACGTTGCTTATGAAATATGGTTTGACAGTGTCAATATGAAATTCAAAGGTATTAACTGATTTCTGCTAGTTTTTTGAAAAGTGGGCCTTTCTGCAGAAAAAGTTTTTCATCTTCTTCCTGTGCAATTCTTCGTGCTTCTTCTGAGGCCCGATTCTCTTCCTTTGGAGCAGAGAGTAGCTGTTCTTCTTCTTCCTGTTAAAGTAAAATTGTATAGATGGAATATAAACACTAAACAGGGTATACAAAAATAAGCAAACATCATTAGGGAGATGCATACCCTAAGATTAACACCACTAACAGCAGTGACATCATTAAGTTGATCGATGCTTTGTTCCTGGAAGGTTCCAGATGCCTTCTGCTTTTTGCTAGTGAAAAAAAGGGAAATTAACTTAGGATTATCCATAAATTGTATGTACCGAGCAGTGTATTTAGAACCCTGATAATAAACAGAGCTGACGGGGTAAAAAACCTAGGAGGTGGCGGTGTAGAGCCTGCTGTTTCCAATGACTTTTTCTGCCCAGCAGATTTCTTGTTAGTCCTTCCAGCAGGCGGAGTGGACACATTAGCGGGAATCTGACAGTCCAGTCAGATTGTTAAATGTACAGCTACATCTGAAGAGGCATGTAACAGTCTCATGGTTGCTATGAGGTATAGAAAAAATGCAAAGTATATTTGCATATACATACATCACGAAATAGCCACACACACTTTCAGCCATTTTTCTGATTAAACCATGTTTTATTCATTGGAAAATAATGCACCAGAAAATTATACTTCTTCTGATATATATATTGCAAAAAAGGGCTATCAAAGCACACAAGCATCACCTGGTTGAACAGGATGCAACAGAATGTAGATAAAACTAGAGATGAAATAGATTGAAAAGAGAATAATGACAGAAAACAATGAGCCCAAAAGCAGGTTGTGTCTAGGGGTTAGCTATCCCTCTGTAACCTTTGTAACATGGGGGAATTGCATAAATGAAAATTTATTAGTGGTTAATATTATTCAAATGGATGAGGAATTTGGTTGCAAGCGAATCTAGAAATTTGAAATTTGATTTGAATGTATCGTAGGACAGAAAGGCAAGATGATGCAGGAGACCAAATTACCTGTTTTCCTTGCGATTTCGTTGTAGAACCTCCAGTGCCAACTGGACTAGCCTTACCTGCAGACCCTGAATCTTGTTTTGCATTACTCCTTGGATTAAAAGCATTGCTTTTCAAATCCTTGTTTTGTACCATTTGCTGCCCAGTTGCATTGTGTTGTGTTGTCGGATCAGTATGAACAGTCCCAATTTTTGCAGGAACCATTCCATGAGGATGCAAGGAAGGCTTTATTTCTGATTCTGAACTCAGTGATCTGAGAGGTGTTGAACCACTGATTGGCATAGGATATGGCTGGTCAGGGTGATTAATTGTTCCATATATTTGTGGCGAGGCTTGCTGGACTTGTGTGGGTTTCTGCTGTTTGTTCATTGTTTGTGCTGAAACTGCTGAGTTCATGGCAGGAGGTCGATTTGGCATAGCATGCATCCCCTTTGCATCTGGCCGTTGGATGGAATTATCATGAGCAATCATACTGCTCTGCACCTGAGTGCCAGATGGCACAAAGGCTTGAGATGACGACAATGTCTGGCTTTTCTGGCCCTGGTTAGGTGGGGTGGACATGTGAACTTGCTGATCATGTAATTGTGCTGAGCCGCTGGAAGATACTTGGGAAGGTAAAGAATACTGATTTGCATTAGTCTGCTGATTTACATTTGCCTGGCTATTTCTCTGTGCCTGGGCTTGCATCTGAAAACAAGTCAAGATAAAGCAATATGGGCATAAGAATATAAGATATTTCTTACATAAATGAATCTCATATTCTCATGCTCAACATGATAATTAAGGCTAGCTTCACGTGCATCAAACTTGATGAACATTTATTAGTCAACTATGAATGAAACAAAGGGTAGCAATTAAGTTAACACAATTCATTCACCTGTGCAAAAACTTTATGGGCTGCCTGCTTGAGCATTTGATCTCCAACGATGTTCCTGATGACCCTTAAGAAATCATCTTTGTGAACTTCATTACGCTACAAACAAAGAATGGAACAGTTGAGTTAATTTCATTTCAGTGGCACTGCTGCAAACTGTATTTTCTATGGTGAGGCGCCTTTGACACTATTGATTTATCTGCTAAATCCAGAAGGTCAAAATTTTGTACAATTTGTAGCAAGAAGAAAAATCATTTCTTTCAACTCATCATGTTTTCCCCTTTTCAGATAAAGAAACATGCACTGATGAAAATGCAGACCTCACACCATTCCCCTTATGATCATAAGAAATTGGTGCCATAACCTCGCATTACTGCCAAATCATACCTAAACATGATCCTAGGCCAAATGGCTTAAAAAGTGAGTAACTCTTACATTTTATTTAGTATAATAATCCAGAAAGTGTATCATGTTTCAGTACTAATTTTAGCCACAGATACATACTTCAGAAGTATACCAATAATATTAGAATTATAGAGGATGTATATGTTTGAACAAATTGATAGATGTACCAAGTAGGATTTCTTTACCACCACACTTTGCCTCAGCAAGGCTGTAATTTCTCTAGACAATCAAATTGTTGACGAAACACAGCAACTAACATCTAACAACAGAGGAATGAAGTAGAAACGCACCCTAAGTTTTGCCCATACAGTTTGAAGTTGCATATCCTTGTCTCTGTCAAGATGAGCCTGTAAGATCGGAATCAACATATTGAACGGTATAGATGGCTGATTTCCCCGCTTCCCAGGTGGTGGTTGCTGACCAATCATTTGTTTTGCATGCTGATGATCTCCTGATGTCTGAGACACATCCACCTTGGAGCCCACACTCTGTATATTTGTCTCCGCCAACTGGAAGCTATTTGTCTCTGCCTGTTGCTGATGGTTTTGAGAATGTGCCGGTGGCAGTTCTGGTTCTGGATGGTGATTCTGTTGCTCTAATTGGGCAGGCATTTCATTTTCCAAACCTCCAGTTACCAATTTTGGTTGAGAAAACTGACCTGCTAAATTTACAAAACTGACATTTCATGTTTCACCCAAGATGAGATGTAGAAACACAGATGAGACGTGCCACCCCAAAACTCAAAATAAGTTTCACAGCACACCAGGTTATATTATGAAATATGAGTGAAATCTTGTGAAATACTTTGTCAATTTTGACCATGTTTCACAAGGTTTCAACTGATTTCCATTAACTTGCCACAAATGCACACAAAAGATGAGCAATAAAAAAATCTAGAAAGGCAACAATACACAGTAGAAAGAGTATATAAATACCATGCTTGCAAGGTGGATTTCATGCGTCAACCAAACAATACATGATAGGGAAACAATATTTAGCATCTATTTCCACGGTAAAGCATAGGCTCGATCCTAGTCGTTATATATGAATCCGCTTTGCTTGTTGGGTCACCTCCAGCTTTGCCAAAACAGCACCGTTACAAAAGCTCATAGTTTCCACCAAAATTGTCCTTACACATTCCTACAAATACAAATTTGAAATATGTGCTTTACCTTTTTGATCCTTTAATCTACTCCCTATAGACCAAATAACAACTCTTAGCAATCTACTTGTTTAGGACAGAAACAAAGTCTCTGACACACACCTTTGACCAATTTTTTAAATCATATCGTCATGATCATAATTATTAAGACGGTAAGGCGAGACGAGGCGGTGGACTACCGCCTTACCGCTTAGGCAGTAAGGGGTAAGGAGAGGCGACACCTTACGCCCATAGAAATTATAGGATTTAGAAAAAAATATCAATAGATAAGTAGCAAATTCTAAATAGCAACATCAATATAGCATGATAAAAGTAGCAATACAATACCAAGTAGCAATATTGTCACTTTGGCTGCCTTACAAAACTAAAAAATATATAGTTAAAATTGCAATAGCACATTAAAAATCCAGTCTAACAGTATATTTAAAGTGCAATCTAATAGTCCAGTCATATAAGTCCGGTCCAACAGCCCATTTAAGGCCCACCACTTCTTTTTCCTCTCTAAACCCTAACCTAGCAGCTCTCTCCCACCTCACTCCTCACAGCTGCCACCTCTCCCCTCTTCCCTCTTCCCCTCTTCCCATCGTCCCTCTTCTCTCTCCCCTCTTCCGCGTCATGCCCGGCCTCGCCGCGCGCTGCTCGCGCTGGGCCTCGTGTGCCACTAGCTCACGATCTGCGCCGTGCCTCGCCTCTCCGTGCCACTGGCCCAATCTGCCGCCCCTCTCTCTCGATTGAAAGTATGAAACTCAGCGGAAACCCTAGAGGCTACAAATGGACTATGTAGGCCATGCGGGGCAACGTTGGAGGGTAAGGCGTTAGGATGCCTTAGCCTCGCCGAGCGCTTTATCGCTAAAGTGACGCTTTAGCGATGCCTTAATAACTATGGTCATGATATGAAAGCATATTTCTTAAAAAAAACTAATACTTCCATTTTCAAATAACAATTATATTCATGTATATTAGTGGACAAGGTTTTTAAGAATTGATTGCATGCATTGTAAAATGACGTCTATTTGAGAATGGGTGGAGTGCAAGTTTAGTACCAAATGAATTCTTTTCTAATTATTGATTCCCCTCCACAACCTAGTCGCCTTAACTATGGTACCCACAGAGTTACCAATTTAGTGCATGGGAAATTCCACAAGATGACACATGACAGCAAGCGACTACAAAGGAACCAAAACGCAAGTTTCTCTATGAACTATAAACTCAACAACAGCTTCCCAACAAGCGGCACTAGTACATGTGCGATGAATCACTAGCTCAAAAGGCCAACAGCACATAGCATGAGTAAAGGAAGCACATATACCGAACTCGACCAGCAAACAGAAAGCATATGAAGACATCATAATCATGCAAATAGGACAACCGCTGATCCTTCCCAACGAATTACACATCATCTCTCTACAGCTAAATGGAGAAGAGCTGATTGATACCGCTAGAAGAGGCTCCGGCGTCCGCCCCGGCCTCCGGCGGAAGGGAGGCCATGGGAGGGCGGGAGGTAGCAAGGTCGGGACCCACAAGCCGCGTGGCTCCGGCGATCTAGGGTTCCGCGATGTCCAACGAGGCTTAGACAACCACGGGAACGACGAGGGGAGCTACCGCGCAGAGATCGCTGCGATCCCCACACGGCCGGCGACGTGGAGCACGGGAATTTGGCTTGGCGAGGCGAGGCGAGGCACGGCGGGCGGGGGCCTGCACGCTGCAGCCTGCAGCAGGGGGAGCAACGCCGAAGTGTGTTGACGCCGGTCTCCGCCACGGGCCGACACGTGCGCGCGGTGGAGAGCCTTGCGGCGGCGGCGGCGGCCTTCTGGGCTACGCGGGTGGAGGGAGACTTGGGCCGGAGCGTTCGCCTGCAATAGGCTCAAAGAGAGAGGAGGCCGACGACCATGAGTGGTGCGGATGCTCGGCCCATTAATTAATTAATTATTTAATTACCGGCGGCGTACTGCGTACGCTACTCCCCGCATCCGGTTCACCGGAAAACGACACGCCCTACGCCCACGCCGCACCCCATTCGCCGCAACGCCGCTCCGCCTCCCCTACCTACTAGTCTCCCATCTCTCGCCAAGCTCCTCCTCCTCCTCGCCGCGCGCCGAGAAGATGGGGAAGCGATGGATCCCCCTCGAGGCCAACCCCGACGTCATGAACCAGGTGAGAAGAACCTCTCCTCCGGCGCCCCCGGCGCCCCCGGCGCTAGGGTTCCGTTCCGGCCGCCGCTCTCACTCACAGATGGCTTCGATCGTGCCCGTGCCGGGGGGTGGTGATGTGTGCAGTTCATGTGGGGGCTGGGTGTCGCCGAGGGAGAGGCGCAGTTCTGCGACGTCTACGGCCTTGACGACGAGTTGCTCGCTATGGTGCCCCAGCCCGTGCTCGCCGTCCTCTTCCTCTACCCGCTCACTTCCCTGGTAAGCCCCACGCGTTCTGCTCCGAAGTTTTGGGTTACGTGATGTGGAGAGTATGATGAATTTGTTGCTTCACGGGGTGAGCAGGAGGACGACGAGGAGGAATCCGGCGCTTCTGCCACTTCCACGACGGGGGGAAAGGTACGTTCTGTTTTGTTTTTGCCGCGTAGCGCATGTAATGTGCTTGACATCCGTGCCCTCTGTTTGATGCATTCTACTTACATTGGTGAGTTGAACTAGAAATTGTGCTAGTACGCGCTCCCAAGTTTGAGGTGGGCTGTTTTGTCGATCGAATTTGTTATTCCAGTTAAATTACTCCACGAGGCCAGGATAGGTCCTCCATAGTTTGCTTCGGAGTCTGGTCTCTTTTTTTTACACATATGCTGTTCGGTACAATTAATGTTGTGTTGCCATATATTGGCTGCTATGACTGATGTTTGTAAAGATTGTAGTCTTGTAGAGGTCCAGAAATGTGACGTAGTTTTTCTCTTTTACTGAACAGTGTGCGTGAATTTGTTTGCGTTGTTTAGTTTCTGATCTTTCACTCTATCCACACAGGATTGCAATGTTACTGTCTCGAAATGTTTGCTAGTTGAGTCTACTATTGTCGCATGTGCTGAACTAGATGTATAAGTTTGTGAGATATTTAGGAAACTGAACCTCTGTAGTAATACTATATCCTGTATTGCAAGAATGGCCTTCTTCTTTCAGTTCCATAAACTGAAATTCAGGGATGGCTGGAATCATGATCAGTAGTTCCTTCACTGATGGGCATTAGGCCCGGATGCCAAGGCCCAGGGCCAGTCCACTAACCTGCTTGAACAGTACCCACACGTCACTGTACCACAACGTGAACAATATGTGGTACTGTAGCAAAGGATAACGCCAAACTGTACTTCAATTTTAGGTTTACTGGTTTGAAGTGGGCACATGTTAAATTACATTGATTTTTTTGAAAATATTCCCATGTGGTGAATACATATGGCTTTTGTTTTCTTAAGCCAATAACTTGATATGCAGGATTTGAGCAAGAGGGTATACTTTACAAAGCAGACTGTTGGCAACGCTTGTGGAACAGTTGGTGTTATTCATGCAATAGGAAATGCTGCATCCAAACTCAAACTGGGTAATTAGTAATTACTATAATTTTGTTTCCACATTTAGCTAGTATGTCACAGTTGGATGATTACTATTGAGTCATTAATCATGCCCCAAAGTGATGTCTACATAGTAAACAAGGAAAACTATCAGATAGAAAAGTTCCAATAAACAAGAAAAGGTTGCCCAAGTGACGCATATTCAGTTCTCTGATTATATTAGTTTTGCCTGAACTGTAAACAACTAGTATTCAGGTCTATTTTGTTCTCATAGTTACTATAGCACGATGTAACTAAGCTGCTTGGTTTGTGAAACTTCATAGTATGCCCCCATTTTGCTGTTCTTGCTAAAACAAACAAATCTTTGGTGAATGAAAAAAAGGCTTGAGGGTGATATTAGAAAATCAGCACATGTAGGAGAAAATTGTTGTACTTATTACTTAATCTGTTTGACTGCTACTGGGCTGCCCTTTCATGTGTCATCTTAAGTTCTTAACCATGAATGTATGACCTAGATGGTTTAGTTTTATATTGTAACTATTTTGATCGGTAACCAGATCTGATGTCTGCTTTCTCTGCAGTTGAAGGATCTTATTTTGATAGGTTTTATAAACAAACAGCTGATATGGATCCAGTCCAGGTTAATGTCTGCATGTGTAAATTCATTGTGGTCTCCTTAATCAACTTTTGTGTTCTCCTAATATAAACATTTTTTCTGTCTTCAGCGTGCTGCCTTTCTTGAGGAGGATGATGAGATGGAGGATGCTCATTCTGTTGCTGCTTCGGCTGGTGACACTGATGTAACCACTCACATTTTCTTTTTTTCTTATATGTCACTGTTGTAATGTAGTGTCAAACAACATTCTGTCAAGTAGACTATTAGTTAACTTTTTATTATTGCCATCGTGACATCTAACATTCTTTAGTTCGAATCACTCCTTGTGATGGTAAATGCTGATAGGGTGTCATTATACAAGAGCTGAAATAAGAGCTTCTATGCCCTTTTTGTACAAGTCCAGATTGGAGAATGGAACTTAGGAGAGATGATCTTATAACGGGACTTTATAAACTCACCATTACTAGGAATAAACAACTACATTACCCCAGTACCAGTAAGTGCAATCATGGGAAATAATTCAAAAGATGAGACCAGAGGGATGCCAGCCTCCTTTAACCAACAAAAAAGGAAGACAAGAGATGTGCCCAATTGCTCATATCAGTGATATATTAACCTTAATGTTTGCTTCCATCCTAATTGCCTTTCCTTTGCAGGCTAATGTTGAGGTGAACGAGCATTTTGTGTGTTTCTCTTGTGTTGATGGTAGGTATCATAACGACCCATACTGTAATGACAGATTTTATTTTAATCATTAATCTGTTAGTCTGCTGAGCAACATAAAAAATCTTTTGGCATGCAACAGGTGAACTTTATGAGCTTGATGGACGAAAATCGCAACCTATTTGCCATGGCCCTTCATCACCAGATACCTTGTTGCAGGTCACATATTTCACACTTCCTTGTATATTGCTTGTTTATTTGTTTTTAAAAAAGGATTCTCGTATATTCTACCCTTATTGTGGTGCTAGCTGTGTTCTATGAAATGATGACATTATATCCCTTTTGTCGATTGGAACTTACACGTGTGTGCGTTGAGCGTAACTTCTAAGAATGGTTATGAAATCCTGGATGTAGGGTGTGTTTTCTATTTTTTGTTGCTATTTTGCTATGAACGAAGTGTAACTTGATTTCATGTCTTGTTAGGATGCTGCAAAAGTCATCAAAACCAGAATTGCGTCGAACCCGTGTTCAATGAACTTCAACGTCATGGCTCTTTCGAAAGTTGTGTAAGATGAAATGAGGATAGACCTTTCCATGGAACGATGGTGGAAGTGAAAGAGGCTACAGTTGAATAAAAGTAGTTTGTTCTTTGCACAAATTTTAGGTCGTATGACTAATGTCTGGATGATATGTTCCCGTTTTGTTGATATCTTCCTGTTTTTGTATGAGTGTTGCTAGAGCGAAAATTATTTGAGGCAAGATGCACGATTCACAGTGTCAAGCTCTTCCAACGTTTATTGGTAAAAGTAAAACCTCATACATGGGCTTGATAAAAACCAGAATGCTCTCCGCTCTCCCGAAGCTGCGAATTAAGGTCCTGGTTTTTGTTCTCCGTTCTTTCGTATCCCTACATCAATCCTAGCAGAACTTCATGTATATTTCGACATGTATTATGTATAGATGAGTAAAATGGAAAATGGAAATGGAAATGGCAAACACGAATGAATGAACTTGTGTACGTGTAGTTACTGCACATGGGTGCCATGCCTGCAGACAGCCTCTAGAGCATGCGAGAGCAACGCCGAGAACACGGCCATCGACTGGAACACGGCGGGCAGCTTCCCCTGCACGCCGGTCACCGTCGCAGACCTCGTCGCGTCGATGGCCTTTGCGTGTTTCCGCATCTCGTCCTCTACCGCCCTCCGGCATGCGGCGATCTCCTCCCTCCGTTGAGCCACCTCGTTGCGCGTGTCGCCCGCCTGCATGCCGTCGTCGCCCCATGGCCTCATCCCCCACCCCCGGTGCCACACCGAGAAGCCCACCGGCGCGTACGAGTCGTAGTAACTCTTCTCCACCTGTCTCAGCATCCGCGACTTGCGGTCGAGCTCGCGGGAGTACTGGCTGACGCGGCGCGCCACACGAAGCTCGTCGCTCTGGAGCGCGTACAGTGCGCGGACGGCGCCGGAGAAGCTCTTGATCGACCTGAGCACGTCGGCGCAGTGCACGCGGTCGAGCGCCTGCCCCCACCGCTCGACGAAGGCGGCGAGCTCGGTGGCGACGGAGGAGATCGCCTCGGTGCCGTCGACCGGCGCGTTCAGCGTCAGCCTGAGCCAGCCGTGCAAGGCGTGGACGTAATCGCGCTGGTGCTTGGCCATGTGGCTCAGGGCTCCGCACCAGGACGACATGGCGGCCTCGAGCGCCCGCGTGGCCTCGTGGTGGATCTCCGTCGTGGGCTCCATGGACGTCCGGCTGCTCAGCCCGCGCAGCTGCTGCGCGATCAGGCTCTGCGCCTCGTGGTGCTGCCTCATCACCCTCCACATGTCGAGCGTGGCGTGGCAGAGCCCCAGCACCTGCCGCGCCAGTTGCCTGTCGCGGAGCTCGGCAATGGCGGCGGAGGCCGCGTCCACGGCCTCCGAGGCCGTCGCGAGCTGCGCGCGCGCCTTCTCCCACGCGGCCTTGAGCTTCAGGACGTCCACGTTAATCTTCCTGCTGTACTCCTGGTCACGCAGCTCCGCCAGCTTCTTGTCGTGCCAGACCTGCAGCCGCTCTTTCGCCTGCATCGCAACACATCACATCACTCGACTGGCCACAGAACACGCACACAAAGCCTCATTGCTAACTTGATAGAACCATGCACGAAGTTTTTCTACTTTGTTATCACCTTGACCTCCCGATACAGCTTCTTCTCCCAGGCCAGCAGCAGCTGCAAGGTGGAGCTATGCCTCTGCCCGCCGTTGATGTTGTCGACGCGGTCGTGCGCCACCGATGGCGCCGACAGGCAGCACAGCGCGCCCAAGATACTGTTCGATCCACCTGCAACAAAATACATGCGGTGATCCACTGATCAGTCACAAAACGCATCACTTATGAACTAATGCTCTGCCAAAATGTCAGTTTTAACTTTTCGAGTGATCAGAGACGCGACGCATAACGTGAGTGGGCGAAGTGGCTAGTCGCTTACGCTTGAACTCGTCGTTGCTGGACTCGAGCAGGCTCGACACGGTGTCGCCGGCGACGATGGCCTTGAGGAAGTACGCCTCCAAACCCGCCGCGACCTCCGCGAGGCTGCGATGCCTCACCACCATCCTCCGCTCCTCGTCGCCGCCTTCCGCTCGCGTCGTGACCGACGGAGCCCCGGCCCCGCCAAGAAAATCATCAGCGTTTTGCTGCTGCTGCTGCTGCTCGATCGAGCGGAGGAG
>KE371221.1:32635-52049 GCA_000418225.1 Zizania latifolia
CTGGCAACGCTTTCACAAAACCACAGTACGTAGCTGAATATATATTAATATAGTTTTCGATTTGTGGGGGATATACCCCGGGTGGTCCACAGACCTCATTTCCGGTTATTGGGCAGGACAGAGGGTCCATCGGGCCCGTCCTACCAACCCCGCCTGAGCCAGCCGAAAGCAGCGTGGCACATTAAATGCGACGCGATGGAAAGCGGTCGGAAGCTCCAGGCGTGACAGGTGCATAGGACTGCCGGGCGGCGTCAGACCGGAGAGCAGTTGGGGAGTAGGCAGCACGCTGCGTCCCACCGGGACGTGCTGCGTCCGATCAAGCCGTGCTGCGTCCCGTCGGAGCGTGCTGTACGATAGGTTAGACCAAATAGGGGTATAAATAACAAGGGGTCCCGAGCATGGGAGGAGGGACGACCACGACGAAAAACTTCTCCCACAACTTCCTCCATGCACAAGTCCATGCTCACGACCACAACGCAACACACAGACACTCTGGAGCCTTAGCTCTTGTAATCCATTCATTGTAACTTTCTTTCTGACTAGTGAAACACCCCACCAATCTCACAGTGGACGTAGGCTCATTACCCTATCGGGGGGCTGAACCACTCTAAATCTTCTTGTCTCTTGGCCAGTCCTATTCTCACAGGCTCGGCAACCATCGAGGTCTTGAGTGCAGCACTTCCCTACAATATAAATCACCTCCACGGGCACCCCCCGAGGAGGGCTGTTCGACCACCCGTCGACACGATTATATTATCAATCATCAGTTTATAAAAAAAACTCGAGAACTGTTAAAAAAAACACCGATAATTGTTTTGTTAAGCTGGGACCAGCCTTGCAGACGCAGGCGAAGACGGTGAGCTCTCTGGCATCTACCGGTGAATGGTGTGTTACAAGAGCAGGTGAGATCCACTACACCGGCTCGCCGGTCGCCGCCTCGACGTCTTTGCCTGCCTTTTAGGTTTGGTCTTGAGATTTTAGAGGTCCGGAATAAGCTAAAATTTAGAGACCTCTATACTAATATAATAATAATACAATACCTCAAATTTTTCTTCCAACGTTCCTTGATACGAAATCACCGACTGTGGTGTGCATTAGAGAAAAAATAGTTAGCAAAAAAATCTAAAAATGAAATAAGCATTAGGATATTTAGGATTAGCAACAAGCTAACTAGCATAAGCATTACTACATTAACGATTTAGTGCAGAAGACTCACATAACACCTATATGCCCTGTCTTCTCTGATCCTTTCTCTCTTTGGTCAGTCTAATATCAAGCATGCACTAGTAATTATACGATTTCTTTGCTGCGCTAGGCGCTAGATTCGATTGACAGATTGAAGCTTGCCGCTATGTGCTTGTGTCGTTTAGAGGTCTGAAGACTAGAGGCATGTTACTGTAGCCGCTGTAGTAATATGTATGTATATACGGGGCCCTTGGGAGGTGGGGGCCAGGGCGATGGCACCGCTGGCCCCCCTCAGGGCCAGCACTGTGTCGTTCCTATCCGCGGCGGTACGACGCCCCCTACTTAGGACCCAGCTGATATATAGACCAACACGACGACGTCGCGCTCGGCCGACCTGCTCATGCAAGTAGCGTAGTCGTGCCGAGTGGCCTAACCCAGCTAGCTACCTAGGCATGCAGCTACTAGGGGCGGAGCCGGCCGAGGAGCGGCGAGCACGACCGGACTGACTCCCCGCTCCCCCAACATTTAAAATTTTGTATTGAATTTGATGTAGTTTTTAAGGTTTTTAAATAGTATTATTGATCCCTCTAATACACATGAGTATATTTTAGCGTTTTATGTTCCGTCACTTGCTGCTGCTACGTCTCTGTGTCGTTGGATTATTCATGGAGTTATGGGCTTTAACAACATGAAAATCCCATGGCTTCAAGGAGAAAATAGGCCTGATTGTTACTGACTATGTGTTAACCGATCACAAGAGAAATCGCACAGGATAGAAATCTCAAAGGGAATTCGCTCCCTCGAGCCGTCGCCAACCTTGCCAGTGTTTATGCATGTTCTTACAATGTTCTCTAGCGCTTTCTTTTATACTCATGCGACACACGCACATTACATCAGACGGCCCAATCTGGCCTAATAACACGTGCATTCACTTTCCTTGCCCTGGGCTCTCGTGCTGGCAACTCCTTGCTGCAACCCTGTTGCTTGTCATCCGCGCATTCATTAGCCACCGACTGCTTGATATTCCTCACTCCTTGAAATTTGGCTTGTCCCCAAGCCATGACCTCCGGATGACCTTGCTGGAGCTTCTCCCAATTCTCCCATGATTCTTCAGTAGCATCACCCAGCTTCCATTGCACTAGAACTTCCAGACCTACAGGAGTTTCACGATAGTCCAAAAGACAGAGAGGTACCTTGGCTGGAAATGAGAAACCAGTGTTGTCAGGTGCAAAAGCAGGATCACAATAAGCCTTGCGAAGCTAAGATACGTGAAACGCTGGGTGAATTACACTATGCTCTGGAATTTGCAACTTGTATGCCACTGAACCGATGCGAGACAATATCTTGAACGGCCCCAAATACTTGAAGGATAATTTATGGTTCACACGCTTGCACAAGGAGGACTGCACATAGGGTTGAAGCTTCAAGTAAACCCATTCGCCTTCCTAGAACTCACGAAAACTCCTCTTCTTGTCAGCTTGCTTCTTCATTTGTTGCTGAGCTCGGTTCAAGTGTTGTTTCAACAACTGGGTCAGCAAATTTCTTTCAGAAAGCCAAGAGGCTAAATCTAGGATAGGACAATCACTAGCAGAAATGTCAAAATATCTTGGTGGATACCCATACAAAACCTCAAAGGGTGTTTGGTTGAGAGTTGAATGAGGACAGGTGTTGTACCAATATTCAGCTAAATAAAGCCAATGCATCCGTTTACTTGGGCTAGCATGAGTATAACATCGTAGGTAAATCTCAAGGCATTGGTTAACCCTCTCAGTCTGCCCATCGGACTATGGGTGATATGCAGTGCTAAGATGTAATTCAGTGCCAGACCTCTCAAAGAGTTGTTGCCAAAATTGACTGGTAAAGATTTTATCGCGATCAGAAATAATCACCCGTGGCAAGCCATGAAGTTTGTAGATGTGACACATATAGGCCTTAGCGACATCCAACACAGTTAAAGGATGACGAAGAGCAATAAAATGAGCATATTTCTAAAATTTATCCACTACGACAAAGATGCAATTGTAGCTTGCTGAATTGGGTAAACCTTCGATGAAATCCATTGAAACCATGTGCCAAGCACTGTCAGGAATAGGCAATGGTTGCAGAAGTCCCGGGTACCTCGACCGATCAGGTTTAGCCTGTTGACAAATATTGCATTGCTTAACAATATCATGAACCGGCTGTTTCATGCCCTTTCAGGCAATCAAAGACTTCATTTGATGATATGTAACCGGCTCTCCAAAATGCCCTCCCATCGAATTTGCATGCATGCTGTGAATGAGCTGTTTCTATAGTGTAGGATTATTTCCAATCCAAATCCGGTTCTTGAACCTTAGCAACCCATCTTTGAGTGAAAATTCCATGTGACCATTTAGATCAATATTTAATTCTGAAATGATATGTAAGGTATCAGGGTCATTCTGGTATCCACTCACAACATCCTCCAGCCACTTGGGTATACAAGTAGTAATTGCTAATGTTTCGGCTTCAGACTGCTCCCCCATGCGAGACAAGGCATCAGTAGCCCCATTCAATACACCTTTACGATAACAAATCTTGTATTGCAGGCCCAACAGTTTAGTATATGCCTTTTGCTGCCACAAGGTTGTCGTCCTTTGTTCAGTCAAGTGAGTTAGGCTTCTATGATCAGTCAAAATGGTGAACTCACCCAGCTGTAAATAGGACCGCCAATGCTCAACAACTAACATGATTGTTAAACATTTTTTTCATAGGTCGACAAGCCTTTGGTCCTAGGTTCGAGAGCCTTACTGACAAAGGCAATTGGATGGCCTTCCTGTGAAAGAATAGCTCCAATTCCCGTATCACTCGTGTCTGTTTCAACCACAAACGACTTAGCAAAATTTGGTAGGGCAAGTACAGGAGCTGACACCAATGCATGCTTTAAAGTCACAAAAGACACTTCTGCTTCCTCCGACCAAACAAAAGGAGTATCCTTGCGAAGAAGATTGGCCAATGGTTTGCTAATTACTCTGAATCCCTTGACGAATTTATGATAGTAGCTGGCCAACCCGAGGAATCCACGCAACTTCTTGACAGTAGTTTGTCGAGGCCAAGCCAAGACATCCTTGATTTTGGAAGGATCAGTACTCACTCCACTTGAACTAATCACATGCCCCAGATAAGACAACTCTTATTGTCCGAATGAACATTTACTCAATGTAGCCTTTCAATTGTGCTGTCTCAACAGATGTAATACAGTTTAGAGATGCTGTACATGAGATGGCAAATCCCTGTTGTACACTAGTATGTCATCGAAGAAAATGAGTGCATACTTACGAAGCACTGGGGCTAAGGTCTGATTCATTGTAGCTTGAAAAGTAGCGGGTGCACCAGTCAGTCTGAAGGACATGACCTTGTACTCGTAATGGCTCGTGTGTGTTTGGAACGCCGTTTTGTACTCTTCTCATCCACCATGTCGATCTGATGATAACCGGATCGTAAATCAAGCTTGGAAAAGTATTATGACCCTTGTAATTCATCCAAGAGCTCATCCATAACTGGCAGTGAGTATTTACTTTTGATAGTAATTGAGTTCAATTGTCGATAATCGATCACAAGCCGTCAAGACCCGTCTTTCTTCTTGACTAACATTGCTAGAGACAAAAACACACTGGTGCTATTATGGATGACCCCTGACTGTAGCATTTCATGCACTTGTCATTCAATCTCGTTTTTTTGTTTCGGGTTGTAGCGATAGGGTCTCACGTTGACTGGTTTTGCCCCTTCGATCAACGGAATGCTGTGATCACAATACCTTCAAGGAGATAATCCTTTAGGCTCCTCAAACACATCATGATACTCTTGGAGCACTTCCTTCAATTCAGTATTAATGCCTGATTGAACCTCCTCCTTGACAGCACACAAGTGGATGACATACATTAGAGATTCCCTTCTACTCAATTGTTAAGCTTGCTCCACAGTTATGGCACTGCATTCCTGTAAGTTGGGAACAACCCCATGCACCTTGATTAATTAGTTTTGGTAATAATACTCTAGCCACTTGTTCACCCAATCAATCTTCATAGGACTAAATTATTAAAGCCAATCCATACCCAATATAACATCATAGCTACCAAGAGGCTATAATATGAAATTGCTAGTATATTGCTTGCCTTGCATGTCCCAACGACAATCCAGAACAACCAGAGTGCAGGTTAGGAACCCTCCATCAGCGACCTTGACAGGAATAGGAATTGACAAGGTTTTTACTCATGATAACTGTCTTTCCAATCGATCATCGATGAATGAATGTGAGCTACCAGAGTCTACATGCATCAACAATTCTTTTTCTTGTATCCAACCTCGGACCCTTATAGTTTGATTAGATTCAGTTCCAGTAATCTACTGCTGGGAAATGGTCATCAATGTTTTAGATTCATTATCAGGCTGCTCCACCGGTTCTGAATTAACTTCAGGATCTAGATGTATGGCGTGCAGTAACTCCTCGACACATGCAATTGTATTGAAGAGGCATACTTATGATCACGCCCCCAACGTTCACCACATGTGAAACACAATCCCTTGGATCGATGGTAAGCTCGAAGGGCACTGAGTCGATCATCTCTCTGGACAGTCCTTGTACCCTCTGGAATTCTTTTGTCAGTCACACCACCATTATCCATAGGTTTGGGCGACGTGGGCAATGGCAAAGGAATGCCCTTAGCAGAATTATGAGTAAACGTGCTACATCCATTTCTACTGAAATCATTCCTCTTAGTCCCTTCTAGAGCCTCCTCTTGCAATAGTGCAAGTGCACATGCTGAATCAAGGTCCCTTGGTCGCTGAACCATTACAACCGACCGTATTTCATCTCTTAGCCCTTCGACAAAACAGGTGACAAAGTAAATGGGACTAAGCATACTGTCATAGGCCATCAATTGATGCATCAGTCCATCGAAGTGCTCAATATATTCAGTCACAGATCCTCCTTGCCTAATATAAAACCATTGTCGTATTAGAGTTTCATGCTTATCCCAGCTGAATCGTCCACAGACACGATCACACAGTGTTTCCCTTGATACTCCATGCAACTGAGAACGTACAGATTGTAACCAAAAGGCTGCATTACCAGTGAAACTCAATGTTGCCAGAAGGACCCAATTTCCTGGATGTACTCCATATGTTTCGAAGTAAGTTTCACAATTGCTCTTCCACATTTGCGATTATCACCATCGAATTGCGGACAACTCATAGCGGGCAATGTACCCAATCCAATGAATCCCCCATAATTTTGTGACTGAAAACCCAAGCCCTCTGTACCCAAACCACCAGAATTGAAAATTGGCCTAGACTGAATACCTGGCACCATTGCTGGAGCTGGTGTAGTTTCAGGCCTGAGTCCCTCTTCCCTTGTTCTCTTTGCTACATCGAATCCATCTCCAGACGCTAGGCTTTGTTGTGAAGCTAGAATATGCACTCCCCTGTCTTCAGTTTCCCGCATCTCCTCAAGTTTCTCAATATTCACTTGCAACTGGCCAACCACAGACTGTAATCCCTCGATCCTTCTCTCCATTTCAGGAAATAATCCATCCACTGAAGCCCTTACCGCCTCCAAATCAGCACGAATTCGCAGATCTAATTTACCCTCATTCTCCATGATTTTAGCCGCTTGTTTGGTGAGATAGCGTGGCTTCTCCAAGTTCACGAGCTCGATGATTCACTCCGAATTCGGTAGACCCGATTGAGGAATTACCTTATAGCTTCCTGCGGTTTCCCACCGGATGCTAGCCTCTCACAGGAACGATTACAGCCAAATCAAGAGAATGATGATCAAATGAGGCTTTGATACTAATTTGTTAACCGATCGCAAGAGAAACCGCATAGGATAGAAATCTCGAAGGGAATTCGCTCCCTCAAGCCGCCGGCAACCTTGCCAGTGTTCATGCCTATTCTTACAGCGTTCTCCAACGTTTTTTTATACTCAGGTGACACACGCACATTACATCAGACGGCCTAATCTGGCCCAATAACACGTGCATTCACTTTTCTTGCCCTGGGCTCTAGTGCCGGCAACTCCTCGCTGCAACCCTGTTGCTCGTCATCCGCACATTCATTGGCCATCGGCTGCTTGACACTATGATAACCAGCTAGTTCGAGTAGCTAAATAATCATACATATGAAACCATGATTTGAGTGACTCAGAGTACATTTTAAGCTGTCCTGTAGCTTGGAGAAAGAAATACTGAGAATTAGCTTCCAGATGAAAGTTGTATAGGATTTAATTCGAGTATGAAAAATTAGCTTGAGAGTTGAGACCACTATGTTCCAATACTTTGCACAAGGCCATCACGCCCTCATGACAATATCAGTTTTCATTTGATACTTTGAACATGGACACCCACAGTGAACCTCCTCATGGACTAACCCATTTAAGATACAAGTACATTAGAAAATTGCCCGTGCCACAATTAATCTCCCATCCACAAATTTCTTGGTACAATGCACAAACATGCATGCGTGTGTAGGGTAACCTCCTGGCTGAGCTCTGGGAGCAGCTAGAAAATGTGTATGTAATGTGCTAATGGTGTGAATAGATGTGTGTTGAGTTGGTGACCCGCTCTTAAAAGTACACATGTCGAGTTTCTCTCTTCGTGCGAGGAAAAATACAGTAATATCCATGTGCAGAAGAGGTACAGATGGAGTTTCTATGGAAAAATATAATGCAGAGTGCTTTCAGTAAACCCCAACTATAACTACGAGGTAGAATGATACATGACCAGAATCCTTTTGTTATATTAAATCATTGTATCTCCTTAAATATAATGGTGGTATGAAAACAGAATAATTATATGTAACAAATGGTGTACACTTGTTTTTTTGTATTTGTGCAACCTATGTCTCCGTTTATTTCTGCTCATGCTCGTCTCTTTCATTGAGAAAGGTCTTAAACCATGAAAGAAAATAAATTATAATTCTTTGAGAGGATCTTGCTTACCCATATTATTTTTCTTAAATGAAATATAAATAGTCATAAAAAATTCTAAGAAAATCAATATCTATCATCTACTAAAATTCAAATTAAAACTCGATAACCATGTCTCAGACTCAGAGAGTTCTTGCAGCACTAGGCAACCCGAGCTGCAAAAGTTCACCACATTTCCATTTTGTAGCTACCCATTAACACCGGATTACATGTCACACGACCGAAGTATGTAGTCCCTACATCTTGTCAAATAAGCGAAGTGCGTTCTTTCTCTCTAATTACTCTTTCTTGCCTAAACGTGGAAAAGGGGAGAGAGAAAAGTTTTCTCTCAGGCCGCCACTGCCTCCCCTATAAGTAGATGAGCCCCGCGCGCTTTGCTTTCTCGTCGCAGCGCATATCCAAACTCTCGAGTCCCCTCTCCTCTCTAGCTCGTCTCCCTCTCGACGACCTCTGCTTCGCCATGGACATGGACTTCGACATCGATGACTACTCGCTTATGCTCATTCACGATCAGCTGCTCGCCGACGGGGAATGCCTCCCGGCCGTCGTCCATGATGGCGCCGGGTACGGCGGGCAGCAGTGTTTCCAGCCCCCGACGTTCGTGCCGGAGCAGCAGCAACCGGCTGGGTACGTGGACCTGGCGAATGAGTACATGGCCGGTGCCGGCGTTACCGTGGCGGCCGGCGAGGCTGCCTTCCGTGCGGCGGAGCCGTTGATGATACGGTTCGGGGGCGAGCTGTCCCCGGTGTCGGACCCCCGGATCAGGCCGTCGCTGACGGTTTCGCTGCCTCCGACGTCGCACGCCTGGGCGGGCGCGGCGGCGGCGGACCCCGAGCTGCTACCGTTCGGGGGCGAGCCGTCCCCGGTGTCGGACCCCCGGATCAGGCCGTCGCTGACGGTTTCGCTGCCTCCGACGTCGCACGCCTGGGCGGGCGCGGCGGCGGCGCACCCCGAGCTGCTGCCGGCAAAGGCACAGGCCGCGGCGGCTGACCCGAATGACTTCCTCAAGTACCGCGGCGTGCGGCAGCGCCCGTGGGGCAAGTACGCGGCGGAGATCCGCGACCCCAAGAAGCGCGGCTCGCGCGTGTGGCTCGGCACGTACGACACGGCCATCGAGGCCGCGCGCGCCTACGACCGCGCCGCCTTCCGCATGCGCGGCGCCAAGGCCATCCTCAACTTCCCCAACGAGGTCGGCTCCCGCGGCGCCGACTTCCTGGCCCCGCCGCCCCCGCCGCCGTCATCCCACTGCAAGCGGAAGCGGCACGAGGCGTCCGTCGACCCCGACGTCGAGGTCGTAGTGATCGGAGAGTCGTCAAAGTCCGTCAAGACAGAGGCGTACCCATCGCCGGCCTCGTCTGTAGCTTCAATGACCACCTCGACAGTGACGTCCTCGTCGACGTCGCCCTCCCCCTCGTCGGAGGCTGCCGCCGCCGAGTTGTTCGTCCCGCTGACGCCGTCGAGCTGGTCGTGGGAGCAGTGGGAGGGGGTTTTCGGCAGCTTGTCGCCGCTCTCGCCGCACCCGCAGATGGGATTCCCGGAGGTCACCGTTAACTAATTAAGCGTCTGTTCATAGCTAAGCATGATTAATTAGATACAAAGAGTCTATTAATTAGTGGCTTCCATTTCTCGGCGACCTTTGCTTTGGACACATCTCGGGAAATTAATTGGCTTCGAGCTGTGTACTGTACAGAGAAGATACTACCGATATTTGGAGAATAATAATTAAGGAGAAACAATAGTATAGGGTGAGTGATAACATTGTAAATTACATGGGAAAAGTGTGCACTTGTTTTATGTATTTTTTGGATCAGATCGATCGATCGATCAGTCGATGTCTATGCAGTTATGTTTTCCTTTTGGAGCCATAAATCTGAGTATGACTTCAAGTGGCCATCCAGATCGATGTTGCAAAAATAATGCGGTGTTTTTCCTTTGCTTGATGTAGTTTTGCAGCCCTCGAAATTTATTCTATCTCCATTTGGATTTTTTTTTCTTATGATCAATTCCGGCAAATCTGAAACAATCATGGCTAATTCGTGATAAAACTCCTGCATGCCATACAGTTCATCACCTCGTACTTTTTAGTCGTATGGGATTGATTTGATGAATTTTTTTTTTTTTGCTGCGGATAGAGGTTGAAGACATGTAAATTAGAAAAAACTGATTTAAGGATAAGATAAGACTACTTATATTTTTAACACAGTCTAAAAGCAAATGTTATAAAATATAAATAATAAAACAAACTCCTAAACCAATTCCAAGTTATAAAATTTAAATTTAGCTGTGGATTATAAGTTATAATTCAAACAAGCAAATATATTGCCTAGTATGCGTGTGCATATTTGTCACGTACTTACACAACTTAAGGGCATGCGACCTCATTCACTTATAACTCTAAGAACGTGGAGTAGTCAAAAAATTCCACGAAAAGAAATGATAAAATATTGGTATAACACACACATAATCTCACAATTTTTTTATGGAATACTGTAATCAATGTTGTTGAATTATAAACTAATTTTCTCAGTACTATATGCACGCATCAGTTTCCTCTGCGATGGATCGTGTCGGATTCACACAATAATTAAGGTCGTCGAACAAACCGTGTATGCATTTCAAACGATGTTCACGTTACATTTTTTCTTGGTTGCGTTTCATATGTCTAATGCGGCCAGCTGATCACCAGTAATTCTGAAAGAAACACACGTACGATCTCACCTGTATTAGCAGATGGCCGTTCTGAATCAAACTGGCGATCGATGCCGATGCCGATGAATATGACTTAAGCATTCAAAATAAATAATTCAAGTTCAGATGAACCAGTTAACCCTTTCTGGATCAAAAGCTGTGTATCATAGCACGTTTAGGCCTCATTTGAAATAAAGTGTTTTTAAAAAATTTAGAGGGTTTACTTTAATTTTTTTTTAAAATTTATTATCTCTGTCTCAAAATATAGCACACTTTAGAGTTTAAAATTTAGTTCAAATATAGTAACCTAGCACGTGTAAGAATTAATTTTTATTTATAAAAGTACTCATATTACACGTTACTCTAACTAACTATTTATCTATTTTTAGACTCAAACTCATCTACTCGAGGAGAATATTATGGTTTTTTTCATTCAAAATAAATCCTTAGTTTAGTTTATGGATTGCGTGCGTTTCAGAAGTAGAAATATTATCTGTGTCTGTGTTGTCCATGATGTAAATTCAAGCTAGTCAAATTATATGACCAATTGACCAGATGTATAGTAAATATATATAAAAAATAACGAAAATAGTCGAAGTTAAAAAATATAATACTAGTGTATGCATATATACCATCGGTACACTGACACATTAAGTACTGTAGAAAATTTACGTATTGATCCACGGACGATCTGTATGTTGTACGTCGTCATTATGGACTCCTGATTACTATACGTACCAGTAAAAGGACAAAATACACCTAGCAAGTACATGTTCAGAGATACACTGTACATACGTACACTAGTGCAGCCTGCCAGCCTCTCATGTTTATGACTTGAAATTCAAAACTTGTTATCTAAATAAGCTATAAACTTATTTATATTCTTGTTGGTGAAAAATTTCGTCTGAGGCTTTCTAAGTTTATTTACATTTCCACGTCATCTAATGATAAAAAATATCTCAAATAATGATATTATCAATTAAACAAAAGATAAAAACTTTGGATAAATATTTACATGTAAAAAACTATATAGGAAAAGCATATAAGACAAATCATATAATAATTATCATGGGATTATACGTATAAAAGTAACTCATATTTATAAACACTTTAAGTATCGTATTGAATAATGCTATATAAACTTATTTAAATAGTACTCTATCTTTTTTATAGTTTATCTTCGTAATCCTGTCTCGTCAGAAGTCAGAACAGAATCCAGAAAGCCATAACAAATTGAGTTTACTGCGACATGGTTGCTCATCAGCATCCGTTCCTTTTGACGACTGGAATCTAATCGACATCGAGAAGTGATTTCCAACGGATTAATTAGTACTCATCACTGGATAAGGTCATAAGGAGGATGGCATGAAACTGCTAATCTAGTTCTCTTTTTTCCCGCGAGGGAACAGAGGCCGGATTACTTACGTAGATAGATGCAGAGAACTGGCTGATCGATAGAAAGGATAGAAACTGCTCGTCATTTGCACGCAATTACTTTGACTGCAGGAAAGAAAACTTGGTTACAGGAAAGCGTGGCGCTGCAAGATGTGGCTGCTTGGATCACTCACTCTTAACACACATAAAGTAAGTTTGATTTCAACAGCCATTCAGCCAATGTTGAAGCAATCAAAGTAGCTAGAGGAAAAATTGTTTGTAGCTCACACCGATCCCAATGCACGAGTGTACGTATGCAGGTCAAGAAATGAAGCTTCGATCAACCCGGCCGGCCGTTGATGCGTTTGAGAAGTATACGAATAAACTAAGTAATAATATCGCCTCGGTCGTTATTCGCTTGCTTTCCTTTGCAGAAATCAAAACAGAAATGGATTCAGCCTTGTGTGTGTGTGTCTGTGAAAGAGACCAGTCGAAACTATATAAAAAACCTGCTAATTAAAACATGCCAAATTAGCTCCGAATTCATCGTCGTGGAGCACAGCCGAACGAGCTGCTCTTCTTAGGCACTCCATCCGAGACAACTAGACAAGGTAAAGGCTACTGCAGATGGCTGAATTGCACTCGAATTTTTCTGACCAAAAGTAATCGCTCTACCATATAGGCGTAACCAACACGTCCCAAGTTCGATTCGCCCTAGCTACTCGCTCGTTCGTCAGAAGAAGGCGTAGTAGTTGACGCCGCTGGTAGCAGGAACCGACGTAACAGCGCAAAAAACGTACTGAATCCAAGCAAAAGAACGGCGTCAACCGTGCGAAGAAATTTAATTTGGCCGCTATATGTATCACTAGGTCAGAGTATCGGTCAAGCTGTTCTTCGTTGCTGGGAGGACGCCTTACTGTTGGCCTTGCTGCTGCTTGCATTCGTAGGTAGTTAGTTAAAGCGTCACAGGAGAGCTATGCCATTTTCATACACAGTGCTAATGGCAAAGCGTAGTCGTAGCTAGTAGCAAGCAGGCTGTTTCTACAGCCTTTTGACAGGTTGCTGTCATATATCTTTGGCTCTCTGCACCATTGGACTTTGAGAGTGTGTAGAGAGCTGAAGAAACTAGTTTCGAACAGCGGAACAAGTATGTGGTCATTGGTCAGAGCCAATCAGGCAGTAGCCGATTCAAAGTTGAAACTAAAGCTGAATGCTAGCTACTGATCAGCACAGAGTCAATTAACCATGGCTCCGTAGTACACAGAATTAACTTTGATTCAACTTCAGGGTTACTATTATAACACCCTCATTGAATTTTCAGGCGTGACAACAACATTTAACCGTGCTCTTTGTTTATCCATTTAGGGGGTAGGTTAGTTAACTTAATTTATACGAGGAAACAATGTTCCAGAAAGCTCCAGAACCAACCTGTCCAGGAAATATTTCTTATTTTTCTGCATATCGAACTAGTTTCTTCAGATTGGACTGTTCCATGCCTCAACGATCTCCCTGCTTGTGATCTGGTCGGAGCAAAAGTCAGCGTCCAATATACTGTGGCAATTTGTTGATAGAATGAACACCCGGATGGTATGTGCACAATCCCATGGAACTCACTAACTCTTCACGAGGCAAGCAGAAAACAGAAAGGTGATAGGAAGGCTGACCCTTCCTGCACATGCCACAAACATCCGCTATATCATCAAGCTAAGGTCAAAGCGATAACGATCGAAAGGCCAGCTAGCTAACCAGCAATAAATACGCCTGCATTCCAGTCGCGCTCAGATCTCTGTTTCTGTGTACAAACCACAAAAAAGTCAGAAATCTTGTTTCGCTCACCGTTGGCAGCTTGAGGGCTGGAGCTAGCCAAGTAGCGACGACGCCGACGAGGACGAGCTTTTGCAGGAAGCTGCTGAAAGAAAGGGACTGCATGCAGTTTGAGGGACGAGAAAAAAACAGTAGCCGTTTACCTTTGATGCATCATCATTGCATCTGTCTTGATTAGTTTGATACTCTTTCATGCACAATTAACTGCATTCTTACGAGCGATTCAATGGTTGACTTGCGATATGACACGAACTGTCGTTAGACGACATCAAATCAGCGCATAAACAGGCGGCGACCACCTCTGCCGTACGTGTACAGCGTCCAGCTGACGATCAAGTGAGAGTTTGACTTAAACTGCTCTTTAAACTACTCGTGTCGCTCTCGCCCTGGGAGAGAAAAAAAAACAAGAGCTGTCCTGCTGATCGATTTCATGATGGTAGTAGGCTAGTGGTTTTTCATCGTGCATGCTAGCTGCAGATAGACTACGCGTGTCTGTACAGTGTAACTAACGAACGCAATTACGCATGTAAAATTCGTGCAACCAGCCGGGTACGGTCCACGCATATGTGGGTCGTTGACATCCTCGCCTGCCACTTTCACATGTATCTATATTCTGTGCCTCCTCTTGGGATGAATGAAAAGTTGAAAACACATGAAAGTTGCTTAAATCTAAAAACTCACGAAAGTACAAATATGTCCTAGCAAGCATACTGCGTTGTGTCAGAAATTCCAGCATCTTCATTGTTGTTGTTATTTTTGACTTGCTATTCAGGACAATAGCAAGCCTTCCTATTCAAGTTAAATTCTTATTTTACTATCCACTCTAATATCATTTTTAAATATGGCTTGCTATCTATTTCTATTTGAATTCATCTATATTTTATCAATATATTTTAACTACCAATGGCTATATTTTTAAACTATATTTATTACAAAATAGAGTAGCAAGGGAATAGGAAATTTTGTTGGCTTACTAGAAGAAGGAAGTCTATGGAGGAGGATGAGAAGCCACCTGAAATAATAAGTCAAATAACAAGAACAATGAAACTGTTTTTAAGATCACACTTACTATAAAATAGAGTAGCAAGTGGGATAGGAACCACAGTGGAGATTCTCTTAGACCATGAAATTTGTACATGTGCACGTATGCATTCATCGATCCTGTATTCCTGTCCGGCCAAGAAAATCCCAGCCTCCGAATTAAAAACAGCCGAACTACAAGACAGATTCTAAGCCAAACGAACAGCAGTATTGCAGAAACGTGCACGGCATCGATCGATCGATCGGTATCCTGGCCAACTACAACATTGACAAGCAGAGCGAGAGGCAGGTGATCGACACGGCGAGTCATCAGTTTGTAATAAGTCAGCTAGCTGCTTGGCGGCATGCAGCTTCCATGAAGTCATCAAGCAAAGGTTGACGTTGTGGAGTGAGCAGTGAGCCAGTGATCAAGACGCTAGCTAGCTGCTACGTCGTCTTGTGGTCGCTGTAACAGAAGTCGAAATGTCGAACTCGTGATGCAGATCGATGGATGCATATATCGGAGAGGAGAAGGATGCGAGACCTTGTCAGTGTTCAGTATAACTGCGCCCCCGGCCGGCCATCGTTTTCCGTCGAAGCAGTACGTAGTACGTTGCGAGCCCATTAATGGCAGCTAGCTAGCCGACCTGTGGTCAACCGCGTTCACACGCGCACCTGCACTCTCTCTGTGATCCGGTGAAACTGGCCGGTGGTTTACACGACCTCGAAACGAGCTGGCCGGCCGGATCCTGTCCTTGCGAGACCATTAATACGAAGATCTCTGATCGAGTTTTCGAAGCTTTTCCTGGTGAAATGTAGCTGGGCATAAACGCCTCGTCGCCTCCGCGCGCGCGGCGCCGGCGAGGCGCGCACAGCCGCAGAACCGCTGCCGCCACCGCGCACACGTCGCGCGCGCGCGCGGCGGATTTCGGTTGGCGCCTTCGCGGTTGCCGCGCGTCTTGCCGAGACCTGCACAGCTTAGCCCGGTGGTCGTTTTCCGCTCATCCATGATGCAATCATCGCGAGTATTATTAAAATATCATAAAAATTAGCGCGGTTGTCAAATGAGTAGGTAGATTCTTTTTTGCCGGGCCATCGAAAGGTCGCCGATAAAATATTATTAAGAAGGGTAAACATGCAGATTAATTATAATCGTACATAAAAACAACGGCGTAGAAAACCTCCGAGAAAAACGTCAAAAATGATGATAGATATCCGTGGTTATACCCGTACTATTGCAGCGAGGGCATTCCAAGCTCTGTACGTATCCGTTTCAAGCTGAACACGAGTACACAGGTCGTATCAATCACGTATTAGAGAGATGGCAACGTTAGCTCCAATGTATCGTCAGCTCTAATTAATTTGGTCCGTTCCAGCCTAGAGCAAGTACATTGGTTAGAGGCTGAGAGGTATCGTAGCTCCGCCTCGTACTGTTGCGCTAGAGTAGTAGTTTTTAGCTAATACATATACACCGTACGCTGTCTTTCAGTAGCAGATTTTTACAACCGTATCAATGCACAGCAGTTTGCTTCTCTGCTTACAGCAAGTTTAATGAGAGAGCCGGCTACTATCTATCTAGCAGTCTCATCCACGTAATCTTTACAATACTCAAGTGATAGCACCTTCAATAAGCTGTCGATAAGATTGTCTTCAGCTAATCACTTAGCTTTTAAAATCAATCCCTACATGAAGAAATAAAATAAACAAATTTGGCTACGAGCAGTACTAAGTACTAACATCGTAGCAAATTTTGTGCTTTCTAAAAGTATACAGATTGAATTTAGTTTTGCATGCTTATGTAATATCATATGACATTGTAATCTATATTATTAAAATCTTTTAAAAATCTTTTGTAACCGTTCAAATAACCTGCAAGATATGACTACACACGGGACAGTTGTAAATTAAAATTTCCCATCTTTGGAAGCTACTGCCACTTGTAACTTGCAAACATTGAAAGAATTCAGTTTCCCCGTTCTCTCTCTGAAAATAAAATGAAGACATGGGAAAGAACAAATGGGCTTCCTGTTCACCATTAGAATAGTTGGGCTTCAACTCCTCAAACAAGGACTCCTTTTTTGAATTTAGAACAGTCGATAAACCATTTTTTCCCATGTCTTCACTTTGTTTTCAGAGAGAGGGAGAACGGGGCAACTGCATTCTTTCAATGCTTACAGACATTAAGACAGTCATTAAGTGACTACATTCAGTCAATAGCACATCAAAAGCTCCAACACAGCAACTGATAAGATCTAGAGTTACAAGCGCAAGTTGACAAAAACGATATTATTGAAACATAGACAACATGGCAGGTACAAACGGGTGTATTACATGAGCTGTCACATAAGATCATAATGATTAATACATCATAGTTCAGTACGCTGCAACTTATTTTGAGAAACACACAAACCTGCAAAAGCAGCAGTACAAGTGTAGAACTGAAGGACAATCGCAAACGGAGGTACAATAACTTCAAATCCCCAATCCAGTTTTACTTCCTACCTGCAAAAGCCTCGACTATTTTGACAGCAGACTGAGCTCACCTGTAAGTTCAATGCCACATTGTCACAATCAGAGAAAAACAGCATAAGCTATTAAAATCGTGAAAGAAAAATAATCTTCGCTATGAATCAAAGCAAGGTGCAACCCTGAATCGTGTGCCAACGGCATCTGGTGATGATTATATAAACAAAATTGATTCTTCCATCCTACCTGAGAATAACAATCGAGGTTTCTAATCTGTAGTGTGCAGATGAAAGCGAAGTGATGTTTAATGAAATTTAATTGAGTTACAATCAAATTTCAGTTGTTTGGTATTCAGCCAGATCATCCAAAAAATAGTGATTGGTAATGTCCAGGGAAAAAACAGAAGGTGATTACCCAGTTACAGCAGATAGCACTGTAGCAGGAAATTGCACCTACAGAATCAGATCTTGTAATTTTGATCTGCTTTGTCAAGTTATGACACTGACCAGATGGTGAGTCAGTTGTGTATGCCACCTTCTCGGGATGAGTTTGCGATGAGTACTCTATCTGATTTTAGATAACCATGTATTGGCTTAGATTCATTTGAGTCTGTGCTGTAATGAACTGCCCCTGGGAGCAACTTGGTTTCTGATGAATGAATTAGGAACCGGGGCTTCATCCCTGCGGTTCTAAAAAAGTTATGACTTAAGACAATTCTATCAGAGTTATGTCTGAATCTACATTGATCCCAGCTTTGCACATCACAGCATTATTTTTTACAATGAGATGTCGCAAGCGTGAATAGAATGGAACAAGAAATTGAGTAAATAATACAGCAAACACAGGCAAAATGCTTCTATAAACCTACAGAAGCTCATTGCGCACTGCTGCTGATGTCAAACAAAAAGTGAAGGGAGATATCAACCTTGCCACCTTAGGATTCAGGTATGGCACAGATTCAATAGGGGATGAGGACCCCTGCAATTTTGGCCATAGAAGGATTATCCTAATACAGTTTGGATGAAGGACAGATATCACTTTCAAAAGGGGGTAGAGCTGTTTGGTAAATGTTTCAGGACAACAAAAGATAAGGGGAGAAACTCAATTTGGAAACTTCTGCATCATATAGACACATATTAGTTAAATTTAATTCCTAGCTGTTTTCTCATCACTGAAATATTACCAGCCTCTGGGAAGCCACTGTTTTCCAAGAAAAGGAGTTGGAAGTTTGTTCATTTGATGATCACCAGCCTAGGAAAACAGTCACAATTCACCAGTGTAGTCTCAAATGAATCAATTGTTTGAACAATCAATTAGAGATGGACGTCAACAAACCATTCCAAAGCAATGTACAATCCCACACTGTCGCTAAGCATCTCTCAATAACAAATAGCAGGGGGAAGAACTCTTTTTCAGAGAACAATAACAATGTTTAAAAGGCACAAGCAATTGCAAAAGCATGGTTGGGTGTATGATTGTGCTATAGATGGAAACTACATGTGAAAATATCAAAGGCAGTTGTCACCACTCACAACAAGCTTACACTGCAAAATGAGGGCATTTCAATATATTAGTCGAGTTGAAATAACAGGCATTGTCATAACATAAATCTATTGATCACCAAACTGTTACTCCTTTTATCTACCAAGTACCAATCTTGGGCTAATAGGTAGTAACAGCCACCAGCAAAGTTGAAATTTTGTAGCTCAGACACTGGAACAAAGTATGTCTCACCTTTCCCTCAAGCAGATTTGGATGCAATCATTCCAGTCTTCCGAGCATAAGCGAAGATACCGCCAGCCTCAATAACCGGCCCAGCATCACCAATAGGCTTAAGCTTGTGCTGCTTGCCGGATGTGTGGTTAATCATGATGCAGTTAGCAAGGTCCACCGTGACCACATCCCCGGTCTTGC
>KE371222.1:31662-52066 GCA_000418225.1 Zizania latifolia
GCACATGAAGTGCCGATCTAGGGCCACCCACCCTAGATCGGCACTTCATGTGCCGACAGGATCGCGCCGTCGATCGATCTAGCCCGATTGGCCTAGATCGGCCGTTTAAGCGCCGACAGAGACCCAGTTTTGTAATTTTTCAGTTTCGTGTATCAGAATTGAAATTTATTTAAAAAATTGTATTATTTAAACAAAATTCGATGTCTAACCATGTCTGCTACTTCCGCTCCGAATATACAGAAAGAACATCAATAAGAATATAAAACTAAAACCGACACGAAAACAGGCTCGTAATTCTAACTTCACTGTCAGCTCACTTCCCCACACAGCTGCAGCGGTGTCACGCCCACAAGCTCACTCCCACTCCACTAACCAACCAAGCCACGACACCCACACACGACGCGGCAGAGCCAGCCCCACCCCGGCCACCGAGATCCCTCCCCGACTCGCCGGCGAAATCCGGGCGGCGATGGGGTCGGTGTCCCTCAACGTGCTGGCCTCCCGCCGCGGCCGGCGCCTCTCCTGCCTCTGCTGCCCGTCGCTGCTCAACCTGCTCATGTTCCTCGCCCTCCTCTCCACCAACGTCTTAGCTCTCCTCGCCTTCTTCTCCTCCCGCGCCGGCATCCACGACCCCGCCGCTGTGGCTACCCGCGCTGCGGCCGCTGTCGACCTCTCCGCTGCTTCGGCGATCTCCGACCATGTTGCCGCCATCGCCCGGGAGATCGACTTCTCCCAACTGCCCCACCGCCCAGACGGCCTTACCCCGGAGCTGCTCCTCTTCCTCTCCCCGCACGCGCTCCCGCTTGGCCGCGACGCGCGCACGGGGCTCACCCACATGCCGGCCTCCGTCGCGCACTCCTGCTTCAGGTCCCCCTCCTCGCTCGCGCTCCTCTCGGCCTTCATGGCATACGAGCCCCACGCCACCTGCCCGAGGAATGCCACCCTGCCGCACCGCCTCGTCTCCAAGGGATGCGAGCCGCTGCCTCGCCGCCGGTGCCTCTCCCGCGGGCCCCGCACCCCGCTCCCGGCCTCCAACATGGGCCTCGACCACCGCCGCTGGGTCAAGCCGCGCCACGACTACGAGTTCCTCATCGACGACGTGCTGCAGCTGAGCGCCATCAGGATCCGGATTGGCTTCGATGTAGCCGGCGGCGCCGCCAATTTCGCCGCCCGGATGAAGGAGCGCGGGGTGACCATCGTCACCTCGGTGCTCGACAACTCCGGCAAGCCGACGAACCAGTTCGTGGCGGCGAGGGGGCTGTTCCCGCTGCTGCTCTCGCCGGCGCACCGCTTCCCCTTCTACGACGGGGTGTTCGACCTGGTGCACGTTGGGACCACGGCATTGGACGAAGGTGGCGCGCCGGCAATGGGGCACGCTGGCTCAGAGGAGGCGCTGGAATTCTTCATGTTTGATGTCGACCGGGTGCTCCGCGTCAGTGGACTGCTCTGGATTGACAGCTACCTGTGCCAGAGTGAGGAGAGGAGGCAAGTGGTTGTGAAGCTCATTGAGAGGTTTGGCTATAAGAAGCTCAAGTGGATGGTCGGAGAGAAAGCCGGCACAGCAAGCTCAAAGACAGCACTGTACCTCTCGGCGTTGTTGCAAAAGCCGGTGAGGGCTTGAATTTGAATGAATTGTTCATGGATGGTTTCCTCCACAGTCACTTGATCTGAGGTACCAATGTACCTTACAATTATTATTTGTAGTTCAGGGGTTTTGGTGGCAGAAATGAGAATGCCAGATTAGCTTGATTCAATTGGCTGTTCAGAGATAGTAACTTAAATAAGTGCAAAAGGGTACAATTCTTCATCTTTTGTTATTGTGCAATAGGCTGCCATTAGATGGGAAACATATTCTGTAGGAATTGTTGCTCAACTGGGGGACTGCAAACATGGGTTCTTTCATATCGGGAAGAAAAGCAAAGTAAAATGATGATCTTGGAGCTTTTTATTTGTTATGTGTTATGTGGTCCCTCTGAAGCTACATTTTCCATTTGGTTGTGAATAATGTATTGCATATTTGCATAGCTTTTCCCCAATGGATTTGTTCTTCTGGAAAGTTGTGGAAAGTTGACGCCTTGGGGGTCTAGATTCCACTCTTTATCTTTCTTCTAGTGCTAGCACAACTAGAATCCTTTGATCTGTCGTAGAAGGTGTGAAACCACATAACACAGAAGAGCATGTCAAAGAATAACACTCTAGTACAACTTTTGTGAGATTGCCTGCTCAAATTTAATGTTAGAGCTTATGCTTGCATATTAAAAGCTTTCTAGCACAAAATATGGTATGGGCTAGTTATGTATTGTAGAGTAATGATACACTTTGTTCATTTTCCTCTTGACAATACGTCTCCTATTATGTAATACCTTCATTTTATTTATACTGGTCAATGTGCAGATGTAAAATGTATTATAAAGGAGGTACATGCGGAAATTATATAGTTTTTATGTTTACACATGTTTGTATCTCCTGAACAGATGCCAAGTTCATTGCAATTCTACAATATGAAATGGAAATGCGAAGAAATAATAGGGCATGTCAGAAAATGTGTCAACCGTTAACAGAGAGGCCTCACCATTTTATTTCTCAAATTTGTTAAGAACTTCTGTTACATGATGCCAAGAAATATGATTGGTGACCAGGGGTAAAAATTTCAGCAAAAACATGGAACAAATATGCAATCTGTTCGCCTGCAAAATGATGGACAGGGTGACAGTATCAGCAGTCTACCCATGTGATTGTAATACTATGGACTTCCACAAGATTAGTGTGTTATGAATTATGATGTTGGTAAGGATGCATAAATTGAATAGTTTCATGTTTTCAGTTAGAGGTACTGCTGCTAGTTTAACTGACATTTTCCCAGCTTTTAACCAAACCTTTTTTATTGCTCACAGTTGATTCTATGACTGGTATAGATTCATATGAAGTTTATGAATTGTTTTCACTTTTGCAGCAAGTAGTGATGTAACAGTAACGTGCATGATTATTGATTGACTGGCCTCAGAAAACAGGCACTCTAACATCTGTCAGTTTTTGTGGTAAAAGACCAGCTGAATTGACCAAAGAGCATGCGTGGCAGCAGCTCATAGAGCAATGCAATACTGTTGGCATTTCTTTTTTAACGAATTCGAATTCATTCTAAATCAAATACCATATCCGCACCCGTTTGAAATTGGATCCGGAATCGGATTACTGCAAGAGTTTCGATACATTAATATTTAATGATTCGATTAAAAACTAAACACTTTGGTTCAGATTGATCATGAAACAGAGGTAAAAGAGGGAAACATACAACCACATATCAATATGTCACACTAAAACAGTACCCCCATAATTGTTAGTAATTTGTATAAGAAAGAGGAGGCCAGCACAAGACTGCAATGTCCTTTTTAATACTTTTGTTTTTGAACAAATATAAATATAAAGATTTTATCATAAAATTAACTTTCCTCTTAAAGAAATCAGACGTCTCCCTTTCATTTTAAGAAAAAACAATTTATTTTAAGTAGAAACAAGCGGGCAATTTCTCATCGGAAGGCCGAACTATACCCTTCAGGGCCCATATCGAGGCTTACCTGTAACCTGTTCTCATTCGAAGGCCCAACTATACCTTTCAAGGCCCATATATGGGCCTCCGAGTCCGGCCCACTACGCCTAAACAGCCACGTACCCCTCCCTCACTTGTCGCCAAGCAACCAAACCACCGGTGGGTACTTGGTTTGGTAGCCTCAGATCCTGATCCCGGTGCCGCCACCGCGGCAACTCCGACCGCCGCGATGGCCCGCGCATCCGCCGCCGCTGCCCGAGTAGAAAGGGTGGCTTTTTCCCTCTTCCTCGTCGTCGCGACAGCCTCGGGCGCGCGCCTTCCGGCCCGCGGCGGGGACGCAGGCATCCGGGCGCAGCAGCCGAGCGGGGGAGCGACGGCCACGGCGGTGTTCGCGCTGGGCAGCTTCTGGAGGTCGGAGGCCTCGTTCGGGTGCCTCCCCGGCGTGATCCGCACCTCCGTCGGCTACGCCGGTGGCTCCAAGGCCCACCCTGAGTACCGCAACCTCGCCGACCACGCCGAGTGCGTCAAGGTGCAAAGTTATCTCCGTCCCTTTCTAGTACTAGCTTCTCGCTCTCCTCCCTCGATGTGAAGAACCAAAAAAAATGGTTAATTCCATGACCATTTCAAATGCGAAAGTTAGACTACAAATTACTCGCTTGTTATCCTGCTGGTTGCCGCGTTTGGTTTGTTCCAACTAGAATGAATGTTCTAGGATCCAATGGTACGGTTCGTTCCCCCTGATTTGCTTCATGTGAAGTTCTGTGCTTGAAGCAACCAGAAATGTTTGTCCTTGTCGAGCTTCATCGTGCATGATTTTCTTTATGGGCCAGCGACTATTAAGAGCGCCAGAGAATGTATTAACAATTTAAGTGTTTTCTGAGCGAAGATGATTGATGGAATATACGACGGATAATGAAAGGGGTTTCTCGCCTTGAGATGGTACATAGAAATTATATAGGTTCAAGTCTCTCTATAGAGAGTAACACCCCATGTTATGTTTTTATGTCAATATGGTGTAGCCGGTAAAATGTATACGTCTCGAGCGGGTTAGAATATCGAATTACAAGAACTTGATGGCTTGATCTAAGTTTTGTGGTTGTAATCAATGTGTTGGATCTGGGTTGGTGAGGTTGGATTGCTCCTAGGGGCTCCCTAACTTCACCTTATATATGTGGGAGTTATGGTTAATAGGTTGAGTTGGTTAAGGTATTCGTATAAACTAGGAAATAACTTAACTATCGTATAAGATCTAGTAATATAAAGGATTCTGTCTCTTACCAAATCTACAGACAACTGCCTTGTGGATAAGCCATGGGGGAATACAAGACAGAGATCTATAGATGAAAAATAATTGTCGTGTATACCTAGGTTCCGTTCCCCGGACAAAGATGATTGACATTGTCTACTGCTCTCTTTTGAACCATCTAGGTTGAATATGATCCCCGGTTGATTCAGTACCAGCAGCTTCTGGATGTCTTCTGGGCAAGTCATGATCCACGGGAGGTTTTTGGGCAAGGACCAGATGTTGGCAATCAGTACAGGTGCTTGAGTTTTCTAAACTTAATCCCTTTATGTTCAATGGATCCTTTTGTTCATGGTTTATCATGGTCACATTATCTATTAAGGTTGTGATTATACTTTATTGGCCTAGAAGAACTTTGATAACAGCATTTTGCAGATGCTATTTGATATTTTTCATAACAAAGCAATTATCTCTCCATGTTTTGAATCTTTTACTGTTTTACAAAACTGAGTGTGAACTGAAAGGTGTACATTTCACTTTCATGACCGAATGTTCAAATACCTGTTTATTATACCAATTCAAACAAGTACCTATGTGTACATACTGTTGCCGTGATGACTAAGCATAATTTGTCAGTGAAAGTTCAAAGTTGTAACTGTCATTCACACTAATTTAATAGGATACTCAAACAGTACTGTTAAGTGTCAGTTTTAATGCTTGCCTCACTTTTGTGCTTACAGATCCATCATCTTCACAAATGGAACCGTGGAAGCTAGATTGGCTGCTCTTAGTAAAGAAAAAGAACAAGCCAAGGATCGGCGCAGTGTTATTACCACACAGATCCAACCAATGGGAGCGTTTTATCCGGCTGAACCAGAACATCAGGTAGCAATCCCATCTGACAATCCGAATTCTGCATGGAAATCTATGTTTCATTTCTTTGTAACTATTGTTTGTACCTATTCAAATTAATTTCGATGCTAGAAATTTGAGCTGAAGCGCAAGCCGTTCCTCCTGCAATTGATTGGGAACCTGCTTGAGGAGGAGCTCCTGTCCTCAACACTAGCTGCAAAGTTGAATGCATACGCTGCTGAGCTCTGCCCCACAAAAACCCAGAAGAGAATAAACTCCAAGATCGATGAGATTGCTAAGAAAGGATGGCCCATCCTAAGGGATATTTAGCTCATTCTGTTCCTGGTTTTTACTGATTATTGTTCCACCATAAACACAAAAAAGCTGCATGGTTTTGAAAAAAAAAAATCCATAGGAGTGTTGTAGCAGAGGAGCAGATCAGTCTTGGCCGGATAACTGACTGCTGTCATTCTTCACTTGGTCACTATAACCAGTGTTCATAGCATCCTCTGCTCGTTTGAGATATCTCCTATAAAATCTACATGTATATCAAGATTTCTGACCTGAATTCATGGCCGGATCATACTGATGCTGTAAAATTATATTTGTTCTTATAATCAGCAGTTGAAGAGCTCAAATTGAAACAAAACAGAATTGTCGTGTTGTTACCAAGGAATATGTAAAATCACAAATACCAAACAACCATAAAATGCGCCCACAAATAATACGATTGTTAATATTTCTGCGAGTCTGACAGAACATAATTGTTGTATTATTACTGTGGAACACCCACGGTTAACAAAACCGTGCTTACTAGGCTGACGGTTCATAAGTCACTTGTTGTTTTTCCAAGAAAAAAATTACTACTTCTATTTCGAAATACAAGACATTTACTTTTTTTAAAAAGTTAACATTTATAAATTTTAACTAATAATTAAGCTAAAAATATTTAGGTTTAGTATTATGTGTTAGTGATATGTCCGAGAGGCACTCACGAACAAGTCAAATCAGGCCAAATGGATATTGATCCATAACAGATTAGAGTCCTAATAAGCTATGACAGCTCATTTGATGCGCTCTATAAATATGTGGAGGAGAGGCTAGGGTAGGGTAATGTGATTGAGGATCCGATCTAATCTACCATAAGCCCTAGCCGTCACCTCCACTTGACCTTCCCAAAATCCTAGTTGAGCGTGGGGTGCTAGCACATCGGTGTTCGACGTTCCTCCTTGTATGTGTGGACTCTGTGGAGGCGCTGCTAATATTGTTGCGCTGATCGACAAGCACTCGGCTGCAAGGAAGACGAAGACTCAGCTGAAACGAGGACATGGAGATCTGTTCGTGACATGATCGGCCACTTCCTTTGCATGACGCGCATCTACGATCGGGCCAACTGCTCTGACTTTCCACTACATTACGCGTCACGTGGTAACAATCTATGATCACTTACTCACAAGTTGCCTAGGTATGCGTGGTTAAATTAATTTGTTATAGCTAGTGTAGCCTACCTGTTTCTCTTCAGTGATATCAGAACTATCCTGCGTAGTTTATGATCTGGATAAACCGATTCATGTGATGGATCGTTGGTAGCACGGGTCTCGGAGTGCGTCAGTGATCGTGATGCTAGAGAAGAATGTTGCGGCGCCCATCCAGCTCCCTCCCATCCTGGTGAGTGAGCTGAGCTCCTGCACTTGCTCTTCTGGAAGGTTCTAGAAGCTATGCGCTCGCAAGAGGTGCAGTTTAATTTCAGATTTGCACTCCATGCCTCTATGCACCAAAATTCTGAGTTGGATGTGTATAGTTGGGGTTTATTCAGCTCAGGAAGATACCTAGTTTGTAGGGAAATTAGTGAGGTCAATCTTGGCGTATATATGAACTGGAAAATGCGAGAAGTATAATTCGGTGGATTTTTGCAGCTTGTGAAAGTTCTTCGCCTGAATGAACAGGGGTCGGACGATTACGGAGTCGGCCATGTTACCATCGACTACCTCCAGTATATGTTACTAATTCTTTTTTGAACTGTTAATTTTTTTACCATAACGTATTTGCTTTCTTTAACTTAAATGGTTGGTCACTTGCTATGGTTGTCTGTTGCCTTGTCTGTCTAGTTCAAGTGAACACTTGTATATTTTCTGAATAATCACAGATGCATTGAGCTTATGTCTGTTCAAGACGTTAAGGTTACGGTATATAGTGGGAGCCAAAGGCCTTAGCAGCTTTTGGCCGTAGGTAGAGTTTGTTTGGACCGGTTGTAGTAATCTTTGGCTAGCCTTTTATACTAAACCTTGTTCTATTGGTCTTACTCTTTTCCTTGTTAATATAAAGGGGCTTTTATGGCGTAGCATTTATCTCATAAGAAAGTAATACTTGTAAATAATCCTGACCCTTGATTATATTTCATTTTCTGAATTAAATAATATTATTATTTTTGGCATAACCGGCTAGCTCCGGTCACTTTTTTCCGTTGCCTGCCCGCAATCTCTCTCTTGTAGCCGTACTTTACTTGATTGTGTATTCTCTGTTGATTGTGTTGATTATGCATTCCACCAGGACACCTCCTACCGTCTGCGTTGCCACTTTAAGGGTTCAACGGGCCATCGCTCGAAGCAATATGTTAAATTGGCCTCCAAGTCACCTTCGACGAAGACAACTTTATGCGGACAGAAGAAATTACGTTCGACATCATTGACACTCCATACGCGTACAACGCCATTATCGAGAGAGCCACTTTGAATCAGTTCATAGCAAGGGCCGACCATAAGTACCTCTGCATGAAGTTACCCACGGAGGGGGTACTCATGGTGCTAGGCGACCATAGACTCGCACGAAGGGTTAAGTATGGCCACGCATCCCATTTTGAAGCTCGCCAAGTACACTCCGTACAACTGCAACCTGAAGGGGAAAGCCAGCACCCCGGAGCATTAAGGGGGCCGGCAATCAAGCCTCAACTCGACGGGGAGATTGTTACGAAGATACTTGTTGAAGGAGAGCGCAAGTACCCGCTGAAGTTCGGAGGGGATTTGGCTCCAGAAGATGCTGCTTCACTCAAAGGCACTATCAGAAGCAACCTCGATGTCTTTGCTTGGACAGACGAGGACATCCCTAGAGTTGATCGAAGCGTCATTGAGCATTCCTTCCTGGTGAACCCCTGGGCCAAGCTCTTGCGCCAGGGGCTCCGAAAGCTATCAACCGAAAAGGTGAGCCTAGCCAAGACCAAAGTAGAGAAGCTACTTTGAGCTGGAGTCGTACAGGAAGTCAGCCACTGTCGAACCCCATTTTTATAAAAAAGAAAAACACGGGCACGTGGCGCATGTGTATCGACTTCACCTCTTTAAATAAAGCATGCCCATGTGACCCATACCCCCTGCCTCGTATCAACCAGCTTGTAGACTCCACCACTGGCTCTGAGCTATTGAGCTTCCTCGACACATACTCCGGATACCACCAAGTGTGGCTCAAGCACGGCGACGAAGAAAAAACAAGCTTCGTCACTCCTTTAGGGGTATACTGTTACGTACGAATGCCCTTCGGCTTGAGAAATGCTAGGGCTACCTTCTCTAGATTAATTTCAAAGGCCTTAGGCCATTAGTTAGGGAGGAATGTCGAAGCCTACATGAATGACATTGTAATAAAAAGTGTAAAGAAATGCATACATAGTGAAGATTTAGCCGACACCTTCAACAACCTGTGAAGGGTGGGGATTCGGCTAAATCCCAAAAAATGTGTCTTCGAAGCCTGAGTTTGCAAGTTGCTAGGGTATTTAGCTTCGAGTCAAGGTATCAAAGCTAACCCTACACAGATCAGCGCGTTATAATGCATGGCACCCTCGACAAATTTGAAGCAGGTATAGAAGCTCATTGGCCGCCTCGCCGCCCTGAGCTGGTTCCTATCCCGCTCCGTTGAGCGGAGCCTACCAAATTTTAAAGCACTTAAAGGCTCTGACAACTTCACATGGACCGTAGAGTGCCAGAAGAGCTTCGATGATATTAAGCTATACCTTGCGGACTTGGTTACACTCACCACTCTGCTTCTCGAGGAGGGGTTGCTTTTGTACCTCGCGACAGCAGCCTTCGCTGTCAGTGCGGTGCTAGTATGTGAAGAAGATATCGAAGGCAAGTTGGTGTAGAGACTAGTATACTTCGTATCTAAAGCCTTATCTGGGGAAAAGACAAGGTATATAGAGTTGGAAAAAATCATTTACTCCCTTGTCATGGCTTCGAAGAAGCTCCGACACTACTTTCTCGTATACAATATTATTGTGCTGACGTCGTACCCCCTCAGAGATATGCGTCACAACAAAGACTCTACGGGGCGAGTGGGGAAGTGGGTGGTCGAGTTGGCTCCCTTCAGCATCACATTTACCGCCCGCACTGCCATCAAATCCTAGATCATCGTAGACTTCATTGTAGAATAGACCCCTCCGGCTACTTGGTTGCATGAAGCACCATGCGAAGATATCTAGACTATCTATTCAGATAGAGTTTATTAAGCCTCCGGCACAGGCGTCAGAGCTATAATAATTCCCCCATTTAGCCAGAAGGCCTTGTACTCTGTACGATTAAATTTCAAAGCCACGAATAACGTGGCTAAGTACAAGGGCGTGCTATTAGGCCTTCAGAAGGCCCACGCACAAGGCGCGCCTAGGGTAGTTGTAAAGATCGACTCCCAGATTATCGTTGGGCATGTGGACAAAAGCTTCTAGGCATGTCACTCAGACCTCGCTCAGTACCTGGCTGAGGTACGCAAGGCGGAGCTCACATTCAAGGGGATTTTCATCCGAAGCATTCCAAGAGTAGACAATCAGCAAGCCGACGTCCTCGCTAAAGTAGCAGCCGGATGCCAGGAACTCCTTGCCAAACCATTCTATGAAGTATTGTCTGCTCTATCAGCATCACTGCCAGAGTCCACCGAAGTACTCTGTGTACCAGTCGATGACTGGTGGAGCTCCATCATGGCCATGCCAAGAGACGAGGTGGCGCTCCTAAAAGGCCTCGAGCTTTGAAAGCTACAGCATAGGGTCCAAAATTATCGCCTCATCGGTGATCAGTTGTATAAATCCATAGTTTGCGCACTGCTGCTTCCCTGCATCTCCAGAATCGAATGGCAAGATACGCTTCAAGAAATCCATGAGGGGCTATGTGGAAGCCATCTGGCGCCTCGAGCACTCGTAGGAAAAATGTTTCGACAAGGCCTCTATTGGCCCACTATAATGGCCGACGTCGAAGCCTTGGTACACACTTGCCAAGGATGCCAATGGATGGGCAGGTGAATCCATCTTTCACCCACTCCACTCCAAGTCATCGTCCTGATGTGGCCCCTCGCCCAATGATGTGTGGACTTAATTAGAGCCTTCCCCTGAGCAAAAGGAAATTTAAGATTCACGGTGGTAGCTGTGGAGTACTTTTCAAAGTGAGTTGAAGCCAAAGCCTTAACAGCAATAACTTCAAAGAATATCTAGAAATTCTTTTGGCAAAATATAATTTGCCACTTTGGGGTACCCAGGCAGCTGACAATCGACAATAGTACCCAGTTTGATGCGGAGCACTTCAAACAATTCTGCGAAGGGCTCGGGATCGAATTATGCTTCGTAGCAGTATGGCACCCGCAGTCTAACAAAGCAGTCGAACAGGCCAACGACAATCTTTTATCAGGCCTCAACCACCGAATCATGGGGCTTGTGAAGGGATCATGGGTCAAAGAGCTGCCAAAGATCTTGTGGTCCATTCGGACCACCCAAGCTCGCTCCACAGGCTTCACTCCCTTCCGCCTTCTATTCAGGGACGAAGACATGACCCCTATGGAGCTTAAGGGGGGTTCGCTCCAAACACTGCTCCTAGAGGATAACGCCAAACGACAAGCCTCACTGGAGCTCGTAGAAGATACAAGGCTAAGGGCCATTGCCAACCTGATGAAGTATCTGATGGAATTGTGCCCAAGAGAATTCTGGGGGAACCGAAAGTTCTAGCTGAGGGCCGGAAGTTCTGGGGTTCTGGAGCATCCGGAAGTTCTAGTTAGACCGGAAGTTCTGGGCCAGCCCCAGTTTCGGTTTCTAGAGGAGCCAGAAGTTCCGGTTGGACCGAAAGTTCCAGGCCTACCTAGACGAACTAGAAGTTCCGGTTAGACCAGAAGTTCTGTGTCGAAATAAATTCGATATAGAAGGTTATTTTCGGAAGTTCCAGTTAGAACCGAAAGTTCCGATCCAGGCGAACAGATTATATCTATTGGGCTTTAATACAGATTAAAGGCCCGTGACAGAGCACTATATAAAGAGAGGAGGGGCTAGCACGAAAGGGCTGCTGCTTGATGTTGGTTTGACAAAACCCTAGCCGCCACCTCTCTTCTCTTCTCGGTTGCAAGTGTTGTGATCTATCTCCTAGATCTCGCGAGTGGTGCTAGCACGCCGACACGAGGTGATCCTGTCCCCGGACGTGTGGATACCGTAGAGGCACTACTCCAATAGTGGTGCTCGTCTTCCTTCCGTGGAGTTCATTGGATCGTAGGATCGCATCGTCTTCATCGTCGGATCGCCGACGAACGAACAGAGCCAGGAGAAGTAGCTCGAGGATGCGCTTCATCGACTCTACTTCCGCTGCCCGAGCATGTCTCGTGGTTCGAGGTAATGATCCATGATCCCATTACACGCATGGTTCCTAGGTTAACGGGGTAAATTTTTGAAATTAAGCGCTAACATAGCCTCCCCATAACCCAACAGTGGTTTCAGAGCCTACGTGCGTAGTGTTCGATCTGGATCGATTACTTATAGGTGATATGTGGTGGAAATAGATTGGATCTATTATTTTTCGTCAGATTTTTGGAAGTTCCGGGTATGACCCGAAAGTTTTGGGCCAAAATAATTTTCGACACAGAATGTTATTTTCGGAAGTTCCGAGTCCGAAAGTTTCGGTTGGATCGGAAGTTCCGGACAGAAATAAATTCTATACAGAAGGTTATTTTCGAAAGTTCCGGGTGTGACCCGGAAGTTTCGGGCCAAAATAAATTCGAGTCAGAAGGTTGATTTCGGAAGTTTCGACCCTGAGTCGAAAGTTCTGGGCCCTTCGACCGGAAGTTCTAGGCTTAATTCAGTCACGCCTAGATTCCGCCTAACTTGTTTTTGCAGGAAATATTGTGACTGGTATGGCCTTGCAAATGTATAAGATATAAGCATGTAATTTTCATAGCCCGCGTGTCATGGTTGATTATAGCCCAAGGCTGTTCAAATATTGTACGATCTGCGTGTCGACATGTGATGCTTCTGCTCATGTAATTAGTATAGTGCTATTAGGTGTAATAGACTGATATAAGTTCATGGAGGCATAAAGCGTGATGACCCAACGGACAGGAACCATGGAGATGGAGATCACCATATGAAAAGGGCCATACTATGTCACAGTTAATATGATTGCCTATGATATTTTCTTATGTTCCTATCATACTATTCTTCCATGTTCTGTGTGCGGTAGGCATCGTTACCATGTTATAATAGTTTCTCTCAGAAAATTAAGTATTGATGCTATTTCCAATAGCTGCACCTACCAAGGTTCTCGATCATCGATGGTGGGTCTGCCAAAGCACGGTGCCGTCTTTTATCTTGGCCAGTTAGGGTGGATGTTAGACAACCACATGCATAGTATTGGTTTGCTTAACAAAGCTATCAAAACGGTTTTGGGCTTTGGGGCATGGAGTTGGGAGTCGGGCATTGGATGCTACCCTAACGAACAAGAGTCACATATGATGTGATTAGCAAGTGTTGCTTACCTATGTTACTAATCTTCTAGCAGTGATACCAAAGCTCACTAGGAGTTAGTTAAATATGAATCTTATCCCACAATGTATCGTTAGAGGGAAATCGATCATTTTACATATTGTGATACATCTTTTATTTGATAGAAGATCAACATAGCATAGTGCTGAACCTTATATTTTTGTTGTAGATCATGGCACCTACTGCAAAGAACACTTCTGTTTTTAATCTATGATTTATCGTTGAAAGGGAGAAATTGTCTGGAACAAATTTTATTGACTGGTACAGAAACTTAAGAATTGTTCTCAAGCAGGAGAAAAATGACTATGTTCTAGAGGAACCCCACCCTGATGAACCAACGGATGATACACCACTTGCTGATAGGCGAGCTTATGAAAAGCACGCCAGTGATTTAGTTGATGTCAGCTGTCTCATGCTTATCTCCATGTCCTCTGAGCTTCAGAAGCAATATTAGGACAGGGATGCCTACGATATGATCGTGGGACTCAAAGGCATTTTTGAGAACCAAGCACATACTGAGAGGTATAATGTCTCAAAGTCCTTGTTTGTGTGCAGGTTGGCGGAAGGCAGTCCAGTGAGTCCTCATGTGATCAAGATGATTGGTTACGTTGAGAACCTAGAAAAACTCGGATCTAAACTTGATAATGATTTGGTCACAGATGTGATTCTTCAGTCGCTCCCTGTGAGCTTCGAGCCATTTATCATGATTTTTTATATGAATGGCATGAAGAAAACCTTGGCTGAATTGCATAGGATGCTCAGGATAGCCAAGGAAAGCCTTAAGAAAAATCCTAGTCATGTAATGATGGTTCAAAAGAAAAATAAGAAGAGAAAGCATAAGGGAAAGGCTAAAGCTCCAGATGCGATCTCGAGTTCTAAGTCTAACTTGTCCGGAAAGTCTAAGTCGGGCCCTGCCATCTCTGACACTTGCCACTGCTACCATAAGCCTGGCCATTGGTGGAGGAATTATAAGTTGTACTTGGAAGAACAAAAGAAAAAGAAGGGAAGTACGACTTCCGCTTCAGGTATAAATATTATTAAAATTTATCTTGCTACTCGTCTAAGTGATTCATGGGTATTTGATACCGGATCAATGATTCACACTTGCAAATCATTGCAGGGGCTGAAAAGGACTAGGAAGTGCGCAAGAGGCGAATTGGATGTTCGCGTCGGCAATGGTGCAAAAGTTGCTCCGTTGGCCGTCGGCGTTTATTCTTTGTTGCTACACTCAGGATTAGTTTTTGAACTGAATAATTGTTATTTCATTCACGCCTTGGGCAAAAACATTATCTCGTCGTCATGTTTAGAGGAAGACGGTTTTGATTTCGTAATAAAGAACAAGTGTTGTTTGATATTTTTGAATGGTATGCTCTATGGTGTTTGTCCATTGTTGAATGACTTATATATTCTGAATTTTGAGAATTTTGAGGATACACATGTTTATAACATTAATACGAAGAAACCTTGACTCAATGATTTGAATCCTACCTATGTATGGCATTGTCGTTTGGGTTATATAAATGAAAAACGTATGTAGAAGCTCCACAGAGATAGGCTTTTGGAGTCATTTGATTTTGAATCGTTTGACACATGTGAGTCTTGTTTACTTGGCAAGATGACTAAGGTGCCTTTTACTGGTCAAAGTGAGAGGGCGAATGAATTGTTGGCCATTGTACATACTGATGTATGTGGACTAATGAGTTCTACAGCCAGAGGTGGTTTTTAGTACTTTATAACTTTTACCGACGATTTTAGTAGATATGGTTACATCTACTTGATGAGGCATAAGTCGGAATCCTTTAAAAAGTTCAAGGAATTTCAGAATGAGGTACAAAATCATTCTGGCAAGATAATTAAATTTCTGCGATCGGATCGTGGAGATGAATATTTGAGCCATGAGTTTAATGATCATCTGAAGGTCTTGATGATCCAGAGAGTGCTAGGAAAGTTTGTAAACTGCAAAGGTCCATTTATGGGCTGAAGCAGGCTTCTTGGAGTTGGAACCTTCGTTTTGACGAGGTAGTCAAAGGGTTTGGCTTCATCAAGAATGAAGAAGAGCCTTGTGTTTACAAGAAGGCTAGTGGGAGCTCACTTGTGTTTCTGGTCTTATATGTAGATGACATATTATTGATCAAAAATGATATTCCTATGCTAGATGCTGTCAAGTCTTCTTTAAGAAAAAGTTTCTCAATGAAAGATCTTGGAGAGGCAGCATACATCTTGGGCATAAAGATCTATAGAGATAGATCAAGGAGGCTAATTGGATTAAGCCAAAGTATGTACATTGATAAGGTATTGAAACGGTTCAATATGCAGAATTTCAAGAAAGGTTTCCTGCCAATGTCACATGGTATTTCTCTCAACAAGAGTTAGTGTCCTTCAACACCTGATGAGCTGGAGAAAATGAGTGCGATCACGTATGCCTCCGCAATTGGATCCATCATATATACCATGCTTTGTACACGCCTAGTTGTTTCTTATGCTCTAAGTATTATGAGCAGATATCAGTCAAACTCAGGTGAAAGTCACTGGGCGGTAGTAAAGAGTATCCTTAAGTACTTGAGAAGAACTGAGGATATGTTCCTGGTCTTTGGAGGTGAGGAGGAGCTCGTTGTAAATGGTTACACTGATGCTAGCTTCCAAACCGACAAGGACGATTCGCGATCGCAGTCTAGATTTGTGTTCTGCCTCAATAGAGGCGCAGTGAGTTGGAAGAGTTCCAAGCAAGAAACGGTTGTAGATTCAACAACTGAGGCTGAGTATATTGTAGCTTCTGAAGCTGCGAAGGAGGCAGTTTGGATCAAAATGTTTGTTTCTGAACTGGGTGTTGTCCCTAGTGTGTCCAGTCCAGTGGACTTCTATTGTGATAATAGTGGTGTCATTGAGCAAGCCAAGGAGCCTAGGTCGCACTAGAAGTCTAAACACATACTTCGGTGCTATCACCTGATTCGTGAGATTATAGATAGAGGTGATATGAAGATATGCAAGGTGCACACGGATTTGAACATTGCAGATCCGTTAACGAAGTCTCTCTCACAGCCCAAGCATGAGGCGTACTTGAGCTCTTTGGTATTAGATACTTGCATGAGTGAGTCTAGTATATGTGAGAGAAAGTGTCTTGTCTATGATAGTGTATATTTAGATAATTGGTTATCTTGTTCCTTGAATAAATATCTTTTATATTAATCAATAAGTGCGTGACTTGTTTATGAAACTCTCTGTGTTACGATGTTATTCTAAACGATCCCTAATCTCATATCATCATGTGGGATAGTGATGATTTATAGATTAGCACATCTGTCTGATTGATGATCAAGTTTCGCAGATCATAGACATAGAGATGTCAAATCAGTGATGTGGACTCATGTTGGTGAACATGGAGTTAGATAGACCCACTTTGAGATACTGCTGAGATTGTTATTTTAAATGTGTCATCAGTTGTCATCTCAAATGGTGTACCTGCAAAATCCTTAGACCTGAGATCGTCATTGATTCCAGAATATGTAGTAGCACACTTAGAGGCTTTCAAACGCTATTCCGTAATAGGGTAGTTATAAAGGTTGCTTTCGGGTGTGTCACGAAACATATCATGGGATGTGAGCGGTCAAGATAGAATTTACCCCTCCTACATAACGAGAGAGACGTCTTTGGGCCCTCGAGGTAGTCTGATTAGAAAGTGCATGGCCATGCCACTATGATCAAAGAGTTGATCATGATTGAATCCACTACTTGATCGAGTGAAGTGTCGAGCTATCAACAAGGGTGGCACGAATCTCACCTTGAGCTTGACTGATATCGTGTGGTAAAGGGATTAGTGCATGAGTATATTAAGGTTCAGAAAGTATGATTTTGACTTTATATGCTTTCGGGGGTCAATAAGTGCTGCTAGGTACCGCTATTGATCGGCAATTCAGAAAGGGTTTCCGGGTAGCGGCCGTTTGCATATGAACCTATCGGGTCACACGCTTAAGGGGATTGAATTTTAAAGCTTGCAAGAATTGACTCTTGTGCAAGTGGGAGATTGATGGAATTGTGCCCAAGAGAATAATGTTGAAATCGGAAGTTCTGGCTGAGGGCCGAAAGTTCCAGGTTCTGGAGCATCCGAAAGTTTCGATTAGACCGGAAGTTCTGGGCCAGCCCCAGTTTTGGTTTCTGGAGGAGCCGGAAGTTCCTGGTCGAAATAAATTCGATACAAGAGGTTATTTTTGGAAGTTCCGGTTAGAACTGAAAGTTCTGATCCAGGCAAACTGATTAGATCTGTTGGACTTTAATACAGATTAAAGGCCCGTAACAAGGCACTATACAAAGAGAGGAGGGGCTAGCACGAAAGGGCTGCTGCTTGATGTTGGTTTGACAAAACCCTAGCCACCACCTCTCTTCTCTCCTCGGTTGCAAGTGTTGTGATCGATCTCCCGGATCTCGCGAGTGGTGCTAGCACACCGACGCGAGGTGATCCTGTCCCCAAATGTGTGGATACCATAGATGCACTACTTAAATAGTAGTGCTCGTCTTTCTTCTGTGGAGTTCGCCGGATCGTAAGATCGCATCATCTTCATCGTCGGTTCTGGATCATACGAACTAACGGAGCTGGGAGGAGTAGCTTGAGGACGCGCTTCATCGACTCTACTTCCGCTGCCTGAGCGCATCTCGTGGTTCGAGGTAATGATCCATGATCCCATTACACGCGTGGTTCCTGAGTTAACGGGATAAATTTTTGAAATTAAACGTTAGCGTAGCCTCCCCATAACCCAATAGTATCAAGATCAAACCAAGGCATGGTATTATCCGAAGGTGAAGCCTAACGTCATACAGCCTGGATATTTGGTTCTACGAAGCATCCTTACACCAGGCAAATTGAGCAACAAATGGGAAGGCCTCTTCATTTTACATCACTCAAACCGCCCAGGATCATTTAGGCTGTCCACCCTCGAAGGAGAAGAATTAAAGCACTCCTGGCATGGGAGAATCTCTGAAGAGACTTTGCGTAGCCACAGACAAACAACAGTTATGTAATCAACGTGCCTTCGAATAAAGGCCCTGTGAGGCCACACTTCATGAGAAGGTAATGCATATCTCTAGAGAGATGGTTTGCACTCAAACCAACCTCAAACCATATTTACCTAGCGATTGACGCATCACTTCGTCAATAAGGCTTCGCCGGTTCGGTATAATGCGTAGCCATTCCACTACCTGAGCCCCAGGCTCGACGCGAGACAAATAAAGTCTAACACGCCTATGAGTACACCGCATTCTGGTGTGAGGCCTGAAACCCAATGCTCGAGGGTCGCTCCCCAAGTAAGGCTAATGGCACTGACTTCGGGTTCCCTCGTGGACCCTAAAAAAATTGGTGCAACCTGCTCCACCATTATCGCTTTACAGAGCCTGAGGCCTGAAGTGGTAAGAACAGGGGCCAACATACCTTGATTGAACAACTCAATGTGTACCCCAAGGTCCCAAGCAACCAACTGCAAGAAGCCTCGCTTCGACTACCATCGTACTTCGCATGATTCGAAACCGTGCTCGAAGCCTAGCTACGATGCATAAAAACTGCTCATAGCACGCACACACTAAATTTATGCCCACCACAAGCAAGGGGGAGCAGCAAGTACATATGCATTCGGGGTGTGCTTCGATAGGTACAAATACAAAATACTGAATACACCTCGATTATGAAATCAAAATAAATGTGCCTTGTTCTCATACATCTTGAATTACAAATGCGAAGCACTGCATCGAGTACATCGCGGTTACAATGAAGAAAAGGAGAAATCATGAAAAAGCGCTATCTAAACCTAACAAAAAGCGAGCACCCCTCGCTGAAATGGTTGGTCCTCGTCTCTTCTTAGAACGGCGACCCCCTTGACTAGAAGAAGCTTCACCTTCACGTGAGCCTCTTTGCTTTGCTGATCATTGGGCCCTTCGTTCTTCTTGGAGGTCCACCCAGGTCCGACTTGCGGGGGGTAGGAGTTGAAGGCTGGGAAGTCAAGCACTTTGTCATTTACTGCCTCCGACGCGCGGGAGGGTTACGCCCCTCCGACTTCAAGATCGGTATCGTCGAAACCAGCTAAGTCAGGAGACAACGATGGACTACGAAGGGGCTCCATCTTTATTGATGTTAATAATTCGTTAGCTACTTCGGCTATGATTTCGCCAAAAAGACCTCGCGGAGGTCTAAATCGTGGGCGGTCTTTTGCCCTAGCTACTTCGAAAACTTTCCATTAATGGTGAAGTGCCTCCAAGGCTTCAAGTATCTTGACGTCATTCATAGCTCAATCCTAAACACAAGTTCAAAATATCCCGTACTTCATTAATACTTGACTATGTTACATTAAAGCATTACAATGAAGTATTACAGAGGGAGCATATGATCTACACCTCGGGAGGAGTGGGGTTCGGGTCCTGCGGGGGGAGAACCACCAGGGAGGCCTGTGGCGCTCGGGGACGGTGGGTCTCTTGTAGGAGCTCCAAGGCCGCTGTCCTCGCCTGGTCCTTCCAAGCCCTTTGCAGAGCATACCATACCCGAGCCACCTCCGGCGCTAGTGACACCAAACGCAGGCCTCCAAAGTTGATATTTGCTCTGGAGGTCGCCATGGAAAGATGTTCGCTTGAGGATGCCTTGGCCCATGACCCGACCAGTGGTCTCAGCGAGGCCTACTAAAGTAGTCTCCATGATTGAGGCGGTGGTTCGGAGGAATCTTAGGCGAGAAGCTAGGGGCTTGCCAGTGTCAAAGTCCGGGAGCCGGCACACGGTCCCTAGACGCGTCAGTGCACCACACAGTGCACTTATGGTCTCATCAGCCTCCTGCACAGCTCTGGTCTTCTCGGCTTCTAAAGCCTTCTTGGCCGACAGAAGCTCCTCAACCTCAACCTCCATGGCTTCCTTTGCCTTTTGGAGATCATCAGCCTTGGTCACCAGAGCATTTCTGGCTTCGTGCTCTCGCTAAAAAGTTAATCCCTCAGCACGCCGGCTGCCTCGATAGCTTGCTGACGCTAAAGAGCG
>KE371225.1:0-13186 GCA_000418225.1 Zizania latifolia
ATAATATAATATAAAAGGAGTAGACGGTTTTGCTTTGACACGCACAAAACTTGTTTACTAGGAAGACGAGTCGCAGTCCATCTCCTCCGACGATTTCATATTCCCCAACCACCACCCGTGCGTGTTCATCATCCTCCCAACATAGCAACAATACAAGCAGTAATACTCCCATTTTCGTATTAATTTTAACCCTTTTTCCCTGGAAAAAAATTAAACCCCCCTTTTGATTTAATCTAAAGCCTTTTTTAGCTATCTGGAAATTGACAGAAAAGGCACGGGAGGCAGGCCAATCCGGCGAGGAGGCCCAGGCCCAGCGTAATAGCGTATAGTCGGCGACCCTCTCCATCAAAGCAGGAGGGGGAGATCGATTGCTCGCTCAGTCCGGAGGCCGACGAGAGAGAGAAGGCTACCGAGGAGAGAGGAGAGAGAAGCGCGGCGGCGATGTCGTCGTCGAGCAGGTTCTCGCCGGCGCTGCAGGCGTCGGATCTCAACGACTTCATCGCCCCCTCGCAGGGCTGCGTCGTCTCCCTCAACAAGAGCTCCTCCACCGCCCGCCGCCTGCAGGTGCGACTGCTACCCCCGCCTCCTGATTTTTTTTTCCTTTCTGCCCTAGGCTTTGGACAGGAGAGTACTCTTCTGGATGGAGCTTTGCTCTATTGGGATGCTCGTCGTCTTGGTTGGCAACCACGTGGTTGATGCCCCATGGACATGTCCATCCAGTCATCCACCTTGAAGTGTTTATAGTTGTTGGACTGTAGGGAGAGAAGAGATTACTGCGAATATTGGATTATTTGTATTGAGCCTCGGGGGCGGCATATATGGAGTATATGTGTAAAGACTAAAGAGATAAGGAATGAGGTCTAGACAATAAGGACTAGATATATATTTGATCCTACCAGATAATCAAATATCCTCACAACTATCATATACTCTAACAATGGGTGATGCATGCGTTAATCTTAGCAGCGTAGCGGTCCTCTCACCATGCGGCATGATTCGCTATCGATATTGGATGTTAAGGAGTATGGTCCCGTCTGTAGGCAAGATAGAAGTAGAAAGGATGAGAAAAGGCAGATGGAATTGATTTCCCATTCTGCTGTTTGGTTGTTTTTGAACGAGACAGGGGTGATAAGGTGGTCTTATCTAAAGATGTAAGTGTTATCAAACACTCTGATTTCTTCAGTAGGGTGGAATTGATGGCATCACATTCTTTTTGCCGAACAAAATTAATGGCATCGGATTCTTTTTGCTGAATGCTTTCTTTCCAGTTGCTTATTTAGTGGAGAGAGAAAATTACAGCCTTTAGTGAGTGAACTGCCTTTCCAGAGGTATTTATGAAAAACCTGTAATGCTGCTACTGTCACCCCTTGATTAGATACTGGATAGCTTGCTACTAAGTTTTAAATCAAAGCCACCCCATTTTATTTGTATCAAAACCAAAAGAGAAGTCTAGTATCAGGAGTTGGTTACAAGAAGGAAAGCAATGCATAGTTCATACATTAGTACTCGAGAAAAAACAACAACTGCAAAATGATACTTAGTTCCCTACTAGCACACTTTCTCCATCATTGACATATAGGTGAAAAAACTGTCTGTATAAGCAAGGATTTTATAAAATGGAATTACTTGATGAAATCCTTATTACCAATTTGCACCTTTGGTATTTACTTTTCATTGGCTTTTAGCTAGATAAGCATGCACTAATGCTTAACATCTCCATTAGAAACCTTCCTTTTTCTCAGTCATCAATCATTTTTTACTCTGTGGAGAGCCACTTTGAAACTGCTTAGTACATCTCTGCACACTTTTATACCATTAAACTAGTTTCAAATTAATACCATATTACCATTGGAACTGCTCTGCTTCACATCTACATGCCATTCCTCATATTCTTGACACTTATGTTTTACAGATCAAACAAAAGGAAATTGCTGTGAACACAAAACCTCCAGAAGAAGCAGTCAAGATTTCGCTGAAGGACTGTTTGGCTTGCAGGTTTTTACTGCCTTTTCCTGTTCAGTTCAATCAGTGACTTCTCCAAATCCAAATAATGCTGACTGTTTCGTTTTGATCCCATAGTGGTTGCATAACATCGGCAGAGACAGTTATGCTTGAAAAGCAAAGTTTGGGAGACTTTATTACTCATGTCAACTCTGAGAAAGCCGTTATAGTATCTATCTCTCCACAGTCAAGAGCATCACTAGCTGCATTCTTTGGTCTTTCTCAATCACAGGTGATTAAATCCGCACCTCTCGTCATATCTGTCGTATAAAATGTGTTCTCCCAAATGTTTAGTTTATCTGAAAATATCACAACTCAAGATGCATAAAATATGATAATGGAAAAAAAAGCAGAGTGTAATACCTCTAATGTTCAGGTTTTCAGAAAACTGACTGCGCTGTTCAAGTCTATGGGTGTAAAGGCAGTTTACGACACAAGTTGCAGTCGAGATCTGTCCCTTATTGAATCATGTAGTGAATTTGTCACTCGTTATCAGCAAAATCAATTATCAAATAACAGAGAAGCAGGAAAAAATCTTCCAATGCTTTCATCTGCATGCCCAGGTAAAATTATTTGCAGGGGATATTGTATCTGACTCAGCATACTATGTACTTTAGGTGTCATGAATTCTGCACTCCTCCATAATGCTTGTAGTTTGTCATTGGTAGTTTGTTTAGTTGAATTTCTTTTATAAACAACAGTAATGATCAGTTTACAAATATATGTGAATCTCTCATTCTCTCCCACTTGCAGGTTGGATATGCTATGCTGAAAAGACTCTTGGTTCATATATCTTGCCTTACATTTCATCTGTGAAGAGCCCGCAACAGGCTATTGGTGCTGCTATCAAGCATCATATGGTTGGAAAACTCGGTCTCAAGTGAGCACTTTGCCATAGCTCTTGATATGAGGGTGTTATCTTCATATTTTATATACTGCCGGTTTTCAAATATTTTGACTTCTACATGTATTTGTTGTGTAGGCCACATGATGTTTATCACGTTACTGTGATGCCCTGTTATGATAAAAAGCTAGAAGCTGTCCGGGATGATTTTGTTTTCTCCGTGGAAGATAAAGATGTCACAGAGGTAGATTCAGTATTAACAACTGGTGAAGTGTTAGACTTGATACAGGTAATTGATTTTTTTCCTGTCCTTGCCTTTAATATGTATTTGAAAACTATGAGAAGCTTAATACCATTTTCATGGATGTGCAGTCCAAATCTGTTGATTTCAAGATCCTAGAGGAATCTCCCATGGACAGATTGTAAGTCTCCCATATGCCTTTTGCCATTCTGCTCCTTTAAGTGAAGTTATCTGGAAACTCACTCTCACATATAGTTGTATTCACTGTTAATCCAGATTAACCAATGTTGATGATGATGGCCATCTGTATGGGGTTTCTGGTGGCTCAGGGGGTTATGCAGAAACAGTCTTTCGATATGCAGCACATGTGCTCTTCAATAGAGAAATACAAGGACCACTTGATTTCAGAATCTTACGAAATTCAGATTTTCGTGAAGTTACACTGGAGGTAAATTCATCCGGTGCCATGTTGGTCTGCTTTCAATTCTCTCTTTTGTACTACTCAAGTGAGCTTAGGATGATTTTGTAATAACATGTGCTGCTCATGCTAGCAGGTGGATGGCAAACCTGTTCTAAAGTTTGCACTTTGTTATGGATTCAGAAACCTGCAGAACATTGTTAGGAAGATTAAGATGGGAAAATGTGAATATCACTTTATTGAAGTTATGGCTTGTCCTTCAGGTACTGCACTTGTGATGTGGTGCTGCTTAGTGCTTACTGCATTTAGTAAATGGGTTCTGGTCCATAAGATCTTGACTCTATGATACTGATTGTTGGCTTGCAGGTTGCCTGAATGGGGGAGGCCAAATAAAACCTGTCAAAGGCCAATCTGCCAAGGATCTCATCCAACTACTGGAGGGTGTGTACATGCAAGATGTAAGTTCCTAACAAAATTGCTCACTAAATTTCATGCTGTTTGTTTGGCCATGCTTTGCTATGCTATGCTCTGTTTGTCTCGCCATTGCTCGAATTTTTCCATGTCCATAACAAGTAGTTCCGAAATTTCTGACTCAAAAAAGAAAGAAAACATAATCTGAATGATTTCTGAACTCACAAGTCATTGATTGTGATTTATGCCGCTGTAACATGTCAATCAAGTATCATCGCAGAAAAAAGTCAATCAATTGTAATTGTATGGTTATTCAAAGCAGTATAAATCCCCTAGAAGGTTGTGACAGGCTTGGCGAGAGCTAATGGAAAACCTAGCCACTCAAATGGAAATGAAACAGAAGATTATGTTTTAACTCTAGCCTACCTCAACTTGCTTGGGATTGAAAGGCTTTGAGGAAGACTCCAAGCAATATGAAGTTATATTTATCGATTGCCACATGTGCATATGAAATGCTAGCATGATGCTTATAGGATCTAGTTACCTCTGCAAGAATGTCGCAAAAGATGTTTTCTTTCTGCCATATATGTATTTCCACTAACTGTAAAGCTTATGGTCTTATGTATCAGGTGTCGATATCCAACCCCTTTGAGAACCCTATCGCGAAAAGATTATATGATGAGTGGCTTGGGCAACCTGGTTCAGAAAACGCAAAGAGGTATCTACACACGGTGTACCACCCAATGGTGAAAAGCATGGCCTCACAGTTGCAGAATTGGTGATAGCACCATGTCTTTTGTTGCCTGGGAATTCCTATGGTCTTAGAGAGTCAATAGGCACGTGCATAAGTTATCATGGTGCCCTGCCCACAGTAAGCAAACGCTGAACACAAAGGATATACACACATCAAAGGTTTTGCTTGCGAGCAAATGAGTTTTGTTAGACTTTAGGCTTTTCACCTGCTTTCTTGGTAATGTTGTATACTACCTCACTGGAAAACATAGTTGAAATTGTAACCTGTAAAAATGAACTGACCAAATAAGCATCTGCTCAGCTGATAATTCCATTGCCACTGTTTAAGATGTAGTGATGGCCCTTTTCTTCATGTGATTCCATAACCTGTTCTATGTACAATAGTTATTCTTTCTTTCTTTGTCACATTGCGAGATTCTGTAGAATAATATTCCCTGGTCTGTATATGACGTGCGTGAAAAAGAAGTTTCGATGTTGTGGCTCTGCGTTGACCTTGAGCAGCACACACATCAGAATTTATACAGCTAGGCATGCACCGTTGACATTAGATAATGGAGACATCAAAGTGGACCTTGCAAAGATGATTAAAAATTAAGGAGACGACCAACTCCGATGTGTGCCTGGAATCTGCAGCTTTCTGGCCAGCGGTTTTGCAGTTGGAATCTGCAGTTGTTTGGAGATTCCAGGGACAACCAAACGTTGGACAGACTGCCATTGAACAGAAAAAAGAGAAGATGCATCTGACCGCCGCACCTTGCTCAAAACAGCAAACTTTTATCCTTATCAAGAATGCAAAAATCACTGAAAATAACCGATACATTTGTGCTGTGTTTTCAACAGCAAATCAATCCTACAAAGATTCAGGTGCAGATGCAAGCTGGATCATGTCGGGAAGAGTCTCGAGCAGGTAGGTGAACAATCCACCCAGCAAGAATATGAACACGAACACGAGCACGATCTTGGTGATGTAGGCGGCCATCGTCTCCTTGTCGAGAGGATTCTTCGCCGGCTGCTTCGTCTCATCTCGTTTCTGCAAATCCACCAAAAAATCCACACAGGAAATCTCTGCTCACTCGGCCCCTGATTTTGAGAAGGGAAGAAAAATCTCAGCTTTTAGTTTGAGCAAAACGGAGGGGTGCATACTGTGTCGAACGCCGCCGGCGTCTGGTGGGCTCCTGGCGCGTCTTGCTCGGTGAGGGTCTGTAGCTTCCAGCCATCGCCGAAGTCGGCGAGCGGCGCGTTGGGGCCGAAGCTGACGGGCTCCTCGCCGTCCTTCACGGCCTCGACGTGCAGCGCCGCCGGGGCGCCGGGAGCCAGCTTGCGGTTGACGGCGTGCAGCGCGTAGTGCGCCGTCGTCCCGGCCGCGAAGCGCCGGACCTTGCCGGAGCTCCTGCACGTCACCTCCAAAAACTGCACGCGCATTGCGCGACTCCGCTATCAATTGCCTTTGCCTCTCCAGATAGAGAACAGAAGTATACTGTAGGAATAGAGAGCAAGCCGGCTTACCGGCGGGGGAGGAGGGTCGCCGGCGCCGCCGCAGCCTGCCTTCTCCGCCTCGTCATGCTTCCGCTCCATCGCCGCCTCTGGATTTGCGATGGCTGCGAGGAGGCGAAGCCGAAAGAGTAAGACGAGTCGCGGTCTCGCGGACTGGCCGTGTGCGTGGAATATCAGATGGGAAATAGGAAGAAAGAATCCTTGTTCTGGTTGACTTTTTCTCTTCGTGAGGTGGCAATTCGTTTCCCCATTGGGCCGAATCGCGTGCGGCTCAGATCACCCCGTAATTCGCATCAAGGCCCGGTACGCAGCCGCGGCGAGCAACCACGCCGAAGGGCAGAGAGGAGAAGGGTGGTGGTGTCCGGCGCGTGCCGCGTGACGCGGGCTGTGTGCCGCGATGGGCAAGCCCAAGGGCGGAGGCGGAGGCGGAGGCGGAGGACGGCGAGGACATCTCCGTCGTCGACCTCGACGGGCTCCCCGACGCCGACGGCTTCCTCTTCGGCTTCCCCGCCAGGTTCGGCTCCATGGTGGCGCAGGTGCAGGCCTTCTTCGACTCCACCGAACCGCTCTGCCGCCACCAGCGCCTCGCCGGCAAGCCCACTGTTAGGATCATGAGCCGTTGGACGTTGTCAGTAACTTTAATTCCACTTCGGTCACAGAAGAAGGCTACGAGTAGCTTATAAGAAAGAGTAGTCATTCTCCTTTAGACTGTTTTTTTTGGATGTGAGAGGACTCTCCGCTTGTAAGGTTGCGTCGTATACGCATGAACGTTCGGACGTGGGCCGAGGGTGGTGAGCTAAAGCTTGGAACGCTAATAATTGGTATCAGAGCTAGCAGCCGCCATGTCTACATTAGATCCTGAGCCGTTGGACGTTGTCAGCAACTTTAGTCCCACTTCGGCCACAGAAGAGGACTACAAGTAGCTTATAAGGAATTACAAGGAAGAGTAGTCATTCTTCCTTGAATCAGTCTTTTGAGATGTGAGAGAACTCTCCGCTTATAAGGTTGCGTCGTATACGCATGAACGTCCGAGAGCCGAGGATGGTGAGCTAAGGCTTGGACGCTAACACCCACCTACCTCTTTGTCAGCACCGACACCCAAGGCGGCGGCCAAGAAACCATCGCGTAAGAAAATGACGCCGCCGCCGCCGCTACCACAAGATCGCATCATTCGCAACAGATCAGCTAACTGTGCTCCGTGAATCTCTCTGCATGCATGGGTGAAGCTGAACGGCGATCCCGCAGCTGGCGCACCGCGGCATGATGTTCGTACTCATCGGATACACTTTCGAGGAGGGGATGTTCGAGATAGAGGAGCACAGGGGCGATTCGCCGTACGGGCGGCGAGGGGTCTTCTCCGGCGACGGATGCAGGATGCCCTCCGAGCTCGAGCTGGCCCTCGCCGAGCACTACGGCAAGTAAAGAGGATGGTGCCCGGCGCCGCGTGAATGCGTGATCTTGTCTCAATGATCCTGGTCACCTTGCTGCTCACATCAGCACGCTTGTGCACATGAGCACATCGTTGCCATTAGCCAGAAAATTCTACCAGATTCTTCATAGATTGCTCATTGCTCTGCATATTGCTGGCATTGTATGAAATGACTATTTTGTACTCTATTTCTAACCAATTTTATAGAAAAGTATACCTACAACTACAACATAGAACTAGTTTACAACATAGAACTAGTTTTATTAAATCCGTCGTAAAATAATGCATTCTCAATATTCTCAATATTATAGATTCCAATATATTTTCATTTACACTTTAATCAAATATTCAAATTTAGAGCTATTTGACTTAATGGGGAGACCAAATGATACAGTGGACAGGAAGAGGGTGCAATAATAGGCGCTCATTAACTATCAGAACCAATTCACAAAAAATAACAACGATAGGCTCCAACTGAAAAGCAAACTGGCAAAACATTCATATTACTAGGTAGTTTGGCTGTGACTGATTGTGTGAACTAGGCAGATGTGACATGTTACACGCTACCCATGTGTAAAAAAAGCTCAGCTATCTCCACTTCCAAATCCAACAGGACTAACATTTTACTAAAAAAATATCAGTAGCAACATTTCCAATTCTGAATAGTGAAAACTTGCGTACACTGATTCAGCCCCTGTCGCCATACCAAGCCAACTCTACATAGAAGAATAAAGGGAAAAGCAATCTCGTGTTCAGAATTGTGCACTCCTAAAGAACCGAAAAAATTGCAGATTCTAGTTGTACAAAAGAATATGTCCAGGAAAAAAGGTTGTGGGTGTCTGCATTTCTGCAACCCCAACAAATCTAACCTTGCCCAACCCCCATACAACAAATCCCTACTTTTCTTTCCCCCAAGTAGCTATTCCTAATATATCTAAAGAAACACTGCTTTCCCAGTTGCCACCCACGAAACATATCTAATCTGAATAGTCTTACAATTTAGCTTGTAAAATTATTAGCATCTCACTTCTTACCAGGGGTAGCATTTGTTTTATTTTGCATAGTACTTGCTTGGGGGTCTTCAATTGTCTTGGATGAAGCACCGTCTATGGCAATGTTCCCCAACTCCACAGCCATAGCATCTCTTTCTTCATTCTCAATCCTTTGTTTCTCTGAAACACCCCCTACCAAATTCTCTGTTGGGTCTGGCAGCATATTGGGCTGCTGGTGAAGGGGCCCAGCATCAAGCCATGGATGTTGAAGCAGTTGAGCGGCTGTAGGACGCTTTTCAGGAACAAAATCAAGTATTGGAACAAGAAACTCGGCCATGTCATTTGCATCTCTCTCACTGAAATCATATTTATCCTTCAGCACCTTGTTGAGAGGCCAGAACCGCAAGCGCCGAATGTGCCTCAAATCCCCATAACGATTGAAGAACTCGCGTGAATACCGACCACCCAAGGCAATCTAGTAAACAATATTGTCCTCATGGTTATCTACAATTAAGATTGCACCATTCACATGAAAGCCTACGAAAATGCAAAACTCCTTACCTTTCGAGGCATCATTCCTAATAGCTCCATCATCAGCGCAAGGTGATCCTGGATTAAGTAGGATTCAGTCAGAACTCAGAATAAACTTCCTATGGAAAGATAGAACATTCTGTACTATAGGACAAACAACATTAGATGTCAATCATTATGGTTTGTTACTTGCTAGTATTTATTTCACATGTCATCTCCAAACAAAGGCAGGTACTGAGAGCATGCAAAGAGTATTTCAAGTTTGAATTGGCCATGGCTATCCATATTCCATAGAGCAAAGAAAAAGTACTTCCATATGAATTGGCCAGGTTATAGGTTGAGTTTAGTTTGTACTAGTACAGATATCATTTGAAACCAGAGTAAAGAAAGAAAGAAATATACCTCATCCCTGTCAAAATTATCACCACTGTGCGGATCAAAGAGCACATCTCCTGTGGCAAGCTCAAAGCAAATGCATGCAAAGGACCACAAGTCAGCAGATGTAGAATATTTGGAGCCCAGTATCACCTCAGGGCATCTGTATTGTCTTGTTTGAATGTCATTTGTAAACTGTTTGTATGTCCAACATGCATTTCCAAAGTCTACAAGCTTGCACTTCAGGTCAGCCTCCATTGCCATTTTTTTCCTGGCACCTTTGCTACCCCGTCTAGATCCTTTGTCTCCTTTCTTGTCTCCATCCTGATTAGGACTACCCTCATTTGCCATACTCAAATCTCCCCTATCATCTGACCCATCCATGTCCCCTGATATGACAGCACCACTTCCTTCTGAAGTTGCAGCAGCTGCCCGTTTGGCTTTCCTCCGAATCTTCTTCTTTTGGCTCTTGGTAAGGCCACCATTCACTGATGGTGCAGGTGCCTTTGGAGGTGGATCATCGGTCTTTGCAGCAGACAGCACCAGCGGAACACCTGATTTCCGGGGCTCCTTTGTGGGGTCAATAGTGGATACAAGCAATATATTCTCAGGCTTAAGGTCAGTGTGAATAATTGAAAGCATGCGGTGGAGGTAGTCAAGGCCAATGAGCACATGGCGGCATATCTCCTTAACCATGGGGAGTGGAATTCCATGATAGTCGGTGTACTTTATCAGGGTCAGCAGATTATCGCCAAGAAACTCAAACACCATGCACACATGGTTCCCATTGGGGCCTGAGTGCTTGAAGTGGTCCAGAAGCTTAACGACACACCGAGAGTCATCAGGATCACCATCAGCAATCTGCTTCAAGATCTTGATCTCATCCATGGCTGCCTCTGTGTAGTGCTGAGCGCTCTTCTGCACCTTAAGTGCCACATACCTCTGCATACATAACCAACAAAATCAGAAACGCTAGACCATGACGGTTTGAACACAAAATAGATAACAGGACACAAATTTTGTGTGTGATGATGGGATTAACGAACAGAACAGTGCTTATTAACAATGAATTTAGTGATATCCACCAAGAAAATATAACAAACAGTTTGCGTGTACTGGCAAACTGCTGTAACACACTAAATAAAACGCATCCAGATCGAAATTTCTTACAGATTATCGCGAATCTAGGGGGGAAGGAACAACGCCATTTCACAAGATGTTTCGGGGCAAGGGATTAGAACGTACGGAGTGGTTGGTATCCCAGGCGAGCCAGACCGTCGAGAAGTGCCCCCAGCCGAGCTTGGACTGCACGACGTAGGCGCCCTTGTTGAAGGCGTCGCCGACGCGGACGGCGTGGTACCCGCCGCGGCGGTAGTCCTCCGTGCCCTCGTCCTCCGACGTGTAGTCGGAGCTATCCCCCTCCGTCTCCGCCTCCGCCTCCATCGCCGCCGCCCCCGCACCCGCCGCCGCTTCCTCCTCTCCCGCCGCCCGCCGCCTCCTCGCCGGCGCCTCCGCCATCACGGGGAAGCCCTAGATCTGAGCGCCGGGAACGCCGGTGGGCCGCGCGGGTTAGGGTTTCTTGCGCTGCCCTTTGGTGGTGGAGGTGGCGATGGCGCTCGCCCGTCTCTCACTCCGCTGCTGCCTCCCCTCCCCTCCGTCTCGATCGCCGTTTTATTATTATTATCAGCGGAGAGGACCCCTTACCATTTTAATTAGTTAACCTATGCTAGTCTTTAAATTCGGTGTTAATTTATCTGATACGACAAATATCTGTCAAAAAATATATGTAGTATAAGTTTTTAACGTGGGTGTTTAAACTATTAGTTTCTTTCACAATATAATATATTATTACTAAGAGACATAAAATTAATATCATATGAACATATTTTTATATATAAATTTAACTATACATATCATTAAAATATACTAACCTTTTCAAATACATGTTAAAATAATTTATATTTTAAAAATATATACATCTATTATTATTTTTTTGGATAAAGAGAGTGCTGACTAATATGCTCCATAAATATGTACACGTTATGAGAGAGGTCCTGCTTGTTGTATTGATGAATGATCAAATGTCGATCGATCAATTTGCAATGTGTCCCTTGTTCACATTTATTGTCCATGACATCTTATTTTCTCTTTCCTTTAACATCACTTATAATGCTTTTTTTATAGATATTTTCTTTAAAATAAACATATATTTTCTCTTCTCTCTCAATCTCATTATTTTCTTTCTTAGATACCGTGTAGAAACCAGGGTAAAGAGTTAAGAGTGCTTTAAGATACAATTTTATCTTTTTAAATTTCGACCGCGTGCTATCTAGATGGGCCTAAATAGAAACGGTTGAACGAATAGTTTTAGAGCATGTATAATAAGCTAATATAAGTAACGTAAAAGAATTATTACATTAGATTGGTGTTGAGGTGGAGGAGAGAGAGGAGAAGAGATAAGAGAAGCGGGCTATTAGCTTACAGCTCGCTGATACATAGGTTCCTAAAAACTTTATGAGATGTTGAGATATGTCACACATTAAATATATAATATGTATAAATAAATAACTATTATATGAGTTGACAATTAAATTAATTACATATTATGATACGACACAAGTATAAATCGTTAGCCTTGCTCTTACGTAGAGTCCATGTTTTCCTAACAGAGCATTAATTGGTAACACTGTCCGTGAGTGTCTATTCGTTTGAGTTGTGTATCTTTTAGCTCTACTCTTTTGTATGCTTTTTCATCGATCTAAAAGTGGGGATTTTGTTTGAGATGTACTTCCTCAGTCTCAAAAAACTTTACTGATCATTTAATTTTATTTTAAAAAGATTTTATTTGTATATTTTTGTATATCCTTCGGCCGTGCATCAAAAAATTTTACTACTTCATTTTTTTACATATCTTTTAACTATCACTTTATAATAAGAATTATTTTGATATTTTACTCTTATCCTTGATTTATCAATTTTGTCTTAAAGGTGAAAATTTTGTGGGATAGACAGAGTAGGAGTTCTTCATGGATTGGTGGGGTAAAAAAATCTATAATAAATTTCTTGAATTTCCAAGAATCTCGTACATTCAAAGAAATGGCTGACAAAATTCAGACCAAGAAAGAAAAAGAGAATTAACAGCAGTGCAGATAAGAAAATGATGATAATGGTAACAATATCTTACTTACATGATTATATATTTACAGGAGTAGTAACAAATATCATCCAAATATCTTACTGATTAAAAAGGTGCCCTTTTATCACAGAAAAAGGATATTTTTTTTGCTCTCCTTTTCGCATCCGTCAACCTGAAAACCTGAGGAGACTGCAGAGTGCAGCCAGATAGAGAAGAATTGCAGATAAGGCTACACTGCCACACACCAGTTCTTCCAAGAATTGGCCATGGCTTTCTGGACTCCTACTGCTACCACTCCTCATGCCACTCCAACTCCTCTCACGAGCTCATGGAAGCAGGTCGCGTTCTGCAACTCCCCCCGGCTAGGCGGCGGCGGCGGCGGCGAGAGGGTGAGGTTTGCCGGTGCAGGTTTTCAGGTGCACGCATTGGCGCCGGCGACGGCGGCAGAAGCGGCGGCGCCCTCCCCTCCCAACGTGGACTACCTGGCGGCAGAGTTCGCCGGACATGGCGTCAGCTTCGAGGCCGTCGGCGGCAGCTGCGCCGTCAAGATGGAGGTGCGCA
>KE371226.1:15752-28572 GCA_000418225.1 Zizania latifolia
CCGCGGCGAGCCTCGCTCTGGTAGGCTAGGAAAGAGGCAGTGCTGTTCATAAATCTCGATTCCTTCGCTCCTTGTGTTGTCTAGAGTTCCGAATTCCGAGGCGCCGAGCTGCGCATCGAGGCATCGTTTTTCAGTTCAGCTTTGTACTGTGGGCTACCTTCGCGTGTGTTTCTCAAATAATCTTTGTGGAGTACTGGAGTGTATCTTGTAATCTTGTTGTTTCTTAGAGGCAATAAGACATTGTGAGAAAAATCTCAGTGACAAGTACGGTGTGCAATGCTTGCTGATGACAGTCTGCTCATCCTTTTTTTTTTATAGAGAATCAATCACCATCGTTCCACAAAGTCACAAAGAGTTTTATATGTTTACAATATTCATTGTTTAAAGTTTAAACCCAGTCCAAGGTTGAGGAAAGAAAGTTGCAGATCGAGTAGTTGACATGTAATAATCACTAAGCCTAAACCTTTAACCTTTTTTAGCTACGCGAAGCTAATGCTAATACCAGTTGGTTAACCACCAGTTCGTTCACCCGAAACAAATCTGATAGTACGACTCGAAATGTTCACTTCGAAAAATATCGACAATTTTGCAAGGGATAACGACAGTGAATTGTTGGGGAAAAGGAGATATTTCAACCCCAGCGACAAGAATGGATCCAGCATGTAACCATTGATATCATATGACACTAATAGCTCTCTGTTAATTCCACTACTAATACACTGTAGCATCCAAAATTACTCATGTAAATATACCAACGATAATTTTTGATTGAGCAGCCAATCAACAATCAGTGTAGCCGTGTAGGCCATGGAAAACAACGGCGTGGGCCTGGCGTTAAGCAGAAGCCAGTCAGTCCGTGTGCCTTGCAAGGCACAGATTTGAGATGAAAATAGAATTAAGGTATGATCCATGGTTTATCCACATATCATATATATATATATATATATGGTAAATAAATAACATATGTATGATAAGTCTTAACTATATCGTTATATGTATAACTGTTGGATAACAATTTGTATCTATAAACATGTCTGTGGGCAGCACACGCATAATAAATTCAGCATTATTAGAGTTTTTACCTACAAATAAACAAGTAAAAATTAATGGTAACTGACATTAATAAATATGCTGCACGTACACTTAATCCAGCACCAAACTTTGCTTTTTTTTAACCAAGATCATTGGACCAAACTATGTTCCTTTCCCCTTTGGTTGGAAGAGCTGCCAGTTCGTTACAACCATCAAGAAAACCATAAAATGCATAGGAGATTGCATTCGAACACGAAATCTGGGGCAGGAAAACTGCTTAACCGCCAAACAACCTGTGGCACCAGACGAACGCCGGGAGACCACCTGTCTACCCATATTCAAATCAAAACCAACACAGATAAGGAAAGGCTGCTTCACCATGAAGCTCTGAACCGTGTCAGCCGAGTTGACTCGTCTGCAATTTGTGCACTTGCTGTCTGCAGCTTGCTTGCAACGCTTCCGAATTCTTAACATGCCTGCGTACACACGACCTAGCTAGCGATGTCTGCAGTCTTTGAAACTTGAAAGGTTAGGTGATCCACCCTCAACAAGAACTTCCGTTTTCTTATACATATCGAGAGTCATTTTGCACGCATGGCTAAGATTAGCTTCACGCGGCACAGCACACCAGCATGCACCGCGCGTCGTCGTCCATGGCTCGGTCTTGGCTTGCTCTCGCGCTGTGCGTCGTGGTCATGCACGGCGCGGCCAGGGGAGCTGAGGCGGCGTCGTATAACGTCGGCGACAGCGCCGGCTGGGATCTCAGCGCCGACTTCCCGTCGTGGCTCGCCGGCAAGACGTTCTACGTCGGCGACGATCTAGGTATGTATGTACGTGCAAGCCATTTACCAGGAGTGCAATTACAGTTGGTTTGATTTCCAATGAAGAAGTAACTGGCTAGCTGATAATTGTGTGGCTGTTCCAGCGTTCCAGTACTCGAAGTACCACACGCTGAACGAGGTCGACGAGGCGGGGTTCAAGAACTGCAGCACGGCCAACGCGGTGGCGGCGCTGACCAGGAGCGACGGCAACACGACGGTGCCCCTGGTGGCTCCAGGCGACCGCTACTTCGTCGGCGGCAACGAGCTGTACTGCCTCGGCGGCATGAAGCTGCACGTGCTCGTTGCCCAGACCCAGACGGCCGCTCCGGCGGGGACCCCGGGCGGCTCGCCGCAAGGTCCCACCAGCCCACTCGCGCCCGGCACCGGCGACGAGGGAGGCATCCCGACGCTCGATCTCGGCGGGTCCCACCGGCTGGCGGCGGGGCCCGCGCTGGCCACGTGGATGTGCGTAGCTGCAGCCCTGTTTGTATGGTGACTGGCTAGAGAACAGAGGAGGCAGTGACACACACAATTCTACGTACATGTGTTTGCAATTGCGAACGGCGATCGGTGAGTTTGTGATGTTTTTGGTCACGCACGTACGTCGTACTTTTTCCAATCGATCTCTTCCCTGTTTCCTCGGCGGCATGATTGCATGAAGCTGTTCCTAGTGCTCAAAGTTCTCCTCCTCCATGATTTGTACTAATGTCCTCCTCCTGCATGATTTGTGACATCGACGCCTTCTTGGATTGCACCTTACAACATACAGAGCCTCTTATATTTCGTAGTTGGGCTGGGGTCTACGTTTTCTCGCTGATCACAGCGTCTCACCCGCGGCCCACCAGGCCACCACGCCATTACACCACCTACCGCAGTGACCAAAAATCGTATTTAAAACAGTTTTTTCAATAATTTATTATGAAAAACTACGCTGTTTAAGATTTTGGGACTTTTATAATCTAAGATGAAACAAATGAGACTTAAACCAAGCTGAAACTTAAACCGTGCAATGTTTGGTCAGAGATTGGTGTAATTAACCTTGTTGCGCCTGCGGGCCTGTGCCTGTCTGACTGTCACTAACTGCCGGGTAATTTACTATGCAAACGCACCACTTATTTGATCTGTTACAATTATTGAGTAGGTTTCGGCTCGGATTCGCGCGTATTCGACCGTGTAATATCATGCTTTCTTTTGTGCGAATGTTTTCCTGTGGAGACGATCGGTCTGTGCAGCACCTGGGATGGAGAGTTATGCCTGAACGCAGTCCACAGATGAAAACTGGATCCGACAATGAGCCTAGGAAGGAGAGCTGAGCTGAAGGAGTAAACTGTAAACGCTGAGGCAGCGTTGGATACAAATTTCTCGAATACTACCAGCAGATAAGACATTTTTTGCTAACTGCATTTCTGATGAGTCGTGTTCATTTCTGTGGTCTAGTCCTGTGATTTTGCTCGCTTCGATATGATCATGCATCAGAAGTCCATGGTCTATTTGTGATCTCAGTTGCATGACCATGTCGTTTATTAAAGCCAATGCATGTCATCTCGTAAAACTGACACCACCAGCAAGGCACGCACCACAGCAAGGCAGAGAAAATGACAGAACAAGGAACGAAACTGAGTTTATCTGAACCACAAATACATGTACGCATGGGCACCAGTCAAGTAAATCAAAAGGTTGTGTAAAAAGAATAGAAAAAATCGAAGACATGAGTTACTAGCTCGACATCTGTAATCATCTGAATTTATATAAAAATGCTACTATCGAGGGCAGTCAAGAGGGAATAATACGAACGCATTGTAAGTACGCAAACAGTAGCGGCAGTGCATCGGAGATTCGGAGTTTACACCAAAATAGAAGAAACGAAGAATCTTAAGATGAGCAGCAAGAACCCTTCTGGTCGACGGGTTGCCCGCGGAGCTGCACAGTGGGCGGCCTGGCGTTAGCTGCGGTCGGCTGGCTAGCCATCCTGAGACCAAAATGGCAAAGCAAAGTAAGATATATAGTCAGGTAGGTTGAGATATGACCTTTCGTTATGATGAAAACAATGTGGTGTACCTGTCTTTGATGGATGCAGCCATCGCCATGAAAGCTTGCTCCACATTAGTTGCGTTCTTGGCGCTAGTCTCCATGAAGGGGATGTCCATCTCATCAGCAAGTGCCTGGCAAAGATCATGGCATAACAAATGTAAGACCTGTGTGAACGAAGATAATTTTCCTGTTCCTCCCAACTACTCCCTTTGTTCCACAAATATTTATTTTTGGGATAAAGTTGATAAATTCATTATGAGAGTAAAAGAACAAACTATCATGAGAAGTAGTATTATGAAGTGATAGGTAAGGGGTATTGAAAGAATAAAAATTCTTGATTTACGAACCGATGATAGGTAAAAAGGTAGAAATGAAGTCTTTTTTGGGACAAAATTGAAGGGTTAGAAATGAAGTCTTTTTTGGGACAAAATTGAAGGGTTAGAAATGAAGTCATTTTGATTGAGTGAGTATTGCTAACCTTGCCTGCTTCATAAGACACAACCTTGTTCGCAGTCAAATCACACTTGTTCCCAACAAGGAGTTTGTTTACATTGTCGCTGGCATAGCGGTCAATCTCATTCAACCATTGCTTGACATTGTTGAAGCTTTCCTGGTCTGTCACGTCATACACAATCTGCGAATCCAGGTATATGCACATAGGTTCAATGGATAGGTATAGAATACAAAATTGAAGCATGCTGATTAGCTCCAGTGATCAGCTTACAATTATGCCATGAGCTCCACGATAGTAGCTGCTAGTAATTGTCCTGAAACGCTCTTGACCAGCAGTATCCCACTGAGACAATGATAAGACAATAGTAATTACAAAAAAGTCAACTTATCATGAGGGTGATTAAAACAGTTTCATAGAATTTGAGTTCATGGCGATTCACTGGAGCATTTAAAGAGCTCCTTTTATGATACAAAATAACCTAACATCCACAGTGAAATAAAATACCATTTCTACAAGTCAGCACATAGACCTGCTATACAATGGTAGGAATGACTTAACTAATTCAAACTACACAACCATGAAATTTCTAGAGTTACAAATAAAATGACATATAAATTGATCTTTCATTAATTTCTTGTGACTCTAGAAATTTGCAACAGAAAGAAAACATTCTGGACTTACAATCTGAAGCTTGATTGTCTTCCCATCCTGCTCAACTGTGCGTATTTTCTGCATGAGCAGTAGTTATATCAGTCTCGTGCATGGAATGGTCTTCATATTTTAGAGTACATCAGACAGAAAATACTCACAAAATCAACTCCAATTGTGCTGATATAGCTGTCCAAGTACGAGTCATCCTACAAAATATGACATGTCAGAAACATCATGACATACTAGTGCATGAAAACAGTGCAACAGCCTGCTAGCAAAGTCACCACTTGTGCAGAAATTATGATGCTAAGATTATAAGACATGCATAAGCTTCATATATGACTATCAGACATGTGACTACTATCTAATACCCTACATAACTGTGCTGAAGTAAAACAAAACAAACTTTCAAATCATGCATAACAGTGTTGGCAAGTATGATGCCATAACATGCAAAAGTAAGCATGCAAAACTCATACGGACATAAAATTCATACCGCGAATCTCAGAAGTAAGCATGACTTCCCAACACCAGAATCACCAATGAGCAGAAGTTTGAACAGGTAGTCACTGAAAATCGACAAAAAAACACATTAACATCATTTAACTGCAACAAAAACATATAATGGATTGATTTTAATGGCATTTTCCTACAGTATCTGTGATTTCTGTGACGGCTCAATCACCTCATTATCTTCACACATAGAAGCACTTGAAAATATAAGGTAAAATTGGTGGCAAGCAAAACAAGCCAACAGAAAAGAAAAGGAATGTTGAATGCTCTGTAAGTGACAATTCCAAATTTTGAATTTGATTCTAAAGTATCCAAACTCAAAGAACATAAACAATAGATAAATACCATTTCGGTGTACTGCTTATGGTATACTAGTTTCAACAGCCTCTAGAGTCTAGAATTTTTTAAATCTACAATTGTACACAGAAAAAATGGCAATGCATCAAATGATCATGTCAACGAGGCAAATATATAGGGCATCGCTGATTGGCACACTGCAAATTACACAAACTTCAAAAGTTCAAATGCACGATGAGAAACACTATTGGTTAATACAAGTGGATAAATTTTGGACTTCAAGTCTTCAACGCACCATATAGCCAATGATGATTCCAATCTGTTCGAATTTTCCTCAATGTCGCCCTGTTTTTTAGTAGTTTTTCAAAAGGCAAAAAGGGTAGATCTACACACGGTGACCAGCCATATTTCGAAACAATCAGGCTGCAACTTGCATCGCCGTACCGCCACAATTAGCAGCTTAGTCGCAGGTTTGAACAGAAGTTAACCTCCGAAGCGCGCATCAGATCCAGATCCAAAAAATTCGGGAATAGCCAACGCGAGCGAACCCGAGAACCCGATCGGATCGTGGTGACATCTAATGATTTACGCACGCGTCTAGTGAATCTAAACAACGGCACACATCAACCAAACATCTGCCACAGACAGACTGAAACCGATAAAAAAACTTTAAAATGATGAGATTGGGGAGGGGTTGAATCTAATCCTTACTACTCGGGATTCATATCGAGTCACCCGCTCGCCTGCCGCTCTTCGCGCCTTCTTCAACTCCTCCGGTTCCGACGAGTTGATCAGATGGTCCGATAGCTCGATTGATCGGGGCGGGACGCAGGAGGCGACGGGATTGGAAGGAAACGAACTGGGAAATTTTTTTGGAGGAGGCGGGGCTGAGACCGGAAAACCGACGGGTGGTGAACGGTGAATTGGTGATACGAGCAAGGCGTTTCCACGTGGGGTCAAATTACGGAATTGGCCTCGCACACGTGGAGTGTATTAACCGGCCACGTGTGTATCGTGAACTGTCGGTTGCTTCCGTGTCAACGGCTCGGATGGAGTCGTTGGCCGCTTCTCCGTGGGTCGCGCCGAGGCACTTTGGAACCGGCTCCTCTGCCTAACGCAATATGACAGTCAACGTAACAGCTGTTCCGTTAGAATTTAACCGTACAAAATCACCTCGACAATGTAAAACCCCATCTCCAACGGCTATGGTGTAGGCCTAACCATCATAAAGCCTCACTTCATACCATCAGATTCCAGCGAGACGACTGGGATCGGTCGACTACACTCTGACGTTAGGCTTCATCTCAAATCCTTTGCTCTACCCGTGGGATTTTTCTAGACTACTTCTGATCGTGCACTGTTAGAGCATTTTTATAAAAAAATACTTCCAATATTATTATCTAAAAATATCTTTAAAAATTATTTTCTAATTTTTTCTCTAGTAGACTCTTACTATTATATTTTATGTAGGGTCATACCGAGAAGCCATGTACATCGGAATTTAAGCAGTGGCCTCGAAAATCTAACTTAGAAAATGGAAATACTCTTTCTAATTAGTTTTCGTCTCTATTAACTTGATATTGTTCATTTTGGTGTTATATATAGTCACAAATAACAAAGTGTTTAATATGGACATTGTACCCAACGTAGCATCAATTTAATTGTTCTTAAAAGATTAGTTCCTTCACTTAGCTGATATTTGTGTAGGATGCAGGCGGGCAACTCTGATCTCGATGGTTCCTTCACTTAGCTGATATTTGTGTAGGGTGCAGGCGGGCAACTCTGATCTCGATGGGTCCCACCGGCTGGTGACAAGGCCACACTTGCCACTTGCCACGTGGATGTGTGTAGATGAAGCCGTGTTTGTATGGTGATTGGCTATGGAGAGCAGAGGAGGCAGTGACACACACGCAATTCTACATAGATGTGTTTGCAATTGCGAACAGCGATCGGCGACGAGTTTGTGATGTTTTTGGTCACGCACGTACCGTCGTACTTTTTCTATGGATCTCTTCCCTGTTTTCTCGGCGGCATTAAGCTGTTCCTGGTGCTCAAAACATTGTTCTTCTCCTGCATGATTTGTGACATCGATGCCTTTGTAAATTGCAACTTACAACATACAGAGCCTCTTATATTTCGTAGTTGGGTTGGGGCCTAAGTTTTCTCGCTGATCTGAACTAAAACCTATGATCACAATGTCTCCTCCGCGGCCCACCAGGCCACCACGCTAGTACACCACCTACCGCGGTGATCGACAATTGTATTTAAAACAACTTTTTCAATAATTTATTTTTAAAAACTACATTGTTTAAGATTTTGGGACTTCTATAATATAAGCTGAGATACTAAGTTTCAGAGATTCAGTGATACACGAGTTTCTCTGTACATGGCAATTGTAGGATCCATAAATAAAAAGAAAAAACCAATGTATCGTACAGCAAGAATCATACACGTAGACATATGCAATCACAACGTCAACTGGAAATCACGATAGAGTAACAAGTTAACATCACGTAGACACGGCTCTACTCAAAACAAGGCCACGAACCCTGCTGCTGCCAGTGTCACCAGCGCGGCAATGCCGGCCGGTGCTCGCGTCGCCGCTGATTCATCCTCCGTCGCCGACGCTGGCGCGAGCGCGGGTCCTGGCGACAGCGAGGTCGGGCTCATCGAGCTGAGAGGCGACAGCTCCGGTGCCATCATGGGAGACAGCTCTGGTGCCATCGTGGGAGACGGGGTTGGGGCGACGCTCGGAGCCGGCGACACGGGCGCTGGCGCGGGGGCCATGGTCGGCGTGGCGACGGGTGCCGCGACCGGGGCAGCGAGCAGTGGTGAAGGTGCCGATGCCGGTGGCGCGGTGGCCGGAGGAAGCGTCGCCGGTGGAGTGGCGAGGGGCGGGGAGGCCAGTGGGGCTGGTGTTGCCGGAGGTGGAGCGGCGACGGGAGGCGGTGTTGCCGGAGGTGGCGTGGCTGGAGGAGGAGCGGTCACTGCCGGAGGAGGCGCAGAGACGGGAGGCGAGGACGTGGCAGGCGGAGGTGACGTGGCAGCCAGCTGTGGCGCGGCGGCCGTGGTCGGCGGAGGCGTCGTGGCAGCCTGCGGCGCCGAGGCGGCGTTGGTCGGGGCTGCAGCCGATACCTGTGGCGCCGAGGCAGCTGTGGTCGGTGCTGCGGCCGAGACCTGTGGCGGTGAGGCGGCGGCAGCAGTAGTAGGCGGTGCCGCGGACACCTTCGGCGGCGAGGTGGCTTTGCTCGGCGCCGCGGCGGACGCCTGCGGCGGGGCGGCACTGGCCGGAGGACCGTTCGATGCCGACGGCGACGAGGCCGGCGACTGCGCGGCGCAGCAGGAGACGAGGAGGAAGCAGAGCGCGAGAGGCAAGACAGCCATTTGCGTTTTAGCTAGCTCCCTCCTGCAGAGCTCCCCCCTCCTTGGCATCCTCTTCTGTCGTTCGTGTTTGCCGGCGACTAGCGCGAAGTGCTTCTGTGCCAAGTGGCCTAACTGCCTAAGCAATGGAGGTACCGAGAGCTCGAGTGATGCATATATATAGCGCGGCTTGCGATCGTGTGAGTAAATTGACCCAAGTGATGGCGAAAGCTGAAACGAATATCTAAACATCTTTATTTGGAATCAATGGGAAACGAGCTACCCCTACTCACGTACCAGTACCATCTTACAGCTCAGTGTGTCCACGTCCTTCCTTGATTATGGCGCAGGACAGCTATTCATCAGCATCCGCCGTGTGTACTAATTCGTAGCGTACGGTTGCTAGGTGACATAGCAGTAAAATTTCTACCCTGCACGCGAACACATTCGATCAGTTCTCAATTCTCATGGACAAAATGTGCTGCTGCTGCATCATCGATCTCCTTGTGCAGTATAGTTCAGTGGAAATGGATCCAACGCGTTCTTGGATTCCTCTCAACGATGCGTGCACTCGGAGACGAAGGTTGACAGCGATCTGCGCCCATTCTTGATTCTTGACGCAAGTTCAACCCTTGGTCGAGTCGCTTCCTTCGCCACACCGTGTTCAGTTCTAGATTGTTCAGTTAGGAGCACTCAATTGATGCAGCCATTCATTCAGAACCGAAAGCAACCACAACTAGTACCATCTTCCTCTTATCTGATGGTACACTGCCTTTGGAGCAGGATTAATAGAGAACATTAAAGCGCCATGAGCAGGAAATCAAGCTGATGAAGTAGCTATCCTGTTGCTAATGCCATAAATTTCACAGAGATTTTTAACCTATCCTAACCACCTAGCCCTCCTACTGTCCTTGCCATTACGCCTGACAGGGACTCCCAAACAAGATCCATGGACAGCCTGGTTCAGGCCACTCTTAAGAAGGCCTCTTCCTCCTTGTCCACACACACTGTAGTGCTCACTTGAATTCAAATTTCTGGTACAATGATTAGGCATACATTAGTGCACCACCACTTACCCGTAATTGAGCAGATGATTTCCTTTTCGCCCCCTTTTTGATCTCACCGTGACATTGAATGGCAAGAGCCATGACAATATATTTGGAGGCTAGGGGGCCTTACACTGCAAGGAAAGCAACCCCATCCTTCACCTTTGTTCTTTTGCCTTCTCTCCAACCACCATGCATGTACTGTGATCACTGTTTCACCACTCATTTTGAGGCTATGATCACTACTCATTATAGATTAGTGGCGCACCACCCGATGGTAATACGATATGCTCTTCAAATTTAACCGTGTCTTTCTGGGTGATTTGCTTCGTCTAACAGTTTGGTTTCTCTGCTGTTAACACTGCTAAATGGTCATGGACCGACACAATGGCGCCGGTGTCTGAAGGTAACTAACAACACCTGCATTTGGAAGTTGCACACGCGATGCTTTCGCAGCCCAGGATCCAAGCTGACAACGGCAGCCATTGATTAGCTCCCGTGGAATACTGTACTGGGCTCAATTAGCAACTCCGAAGCGTTGTCGGTGGCAAGGCGTGTGATGCAGCTAGCTAATCAAATCTGCCGGAATGAATGGACAGGCTGGGCGGAGCGAGCTTGCTAGCCTCCTCTCCTAGCAATTGGGTCGAATAGACGTCGCTTTTCTGGACCAAACCGCGGCACATTGATCTCGCGAAAGGACACCGGGAGCTGCTCGACAAGGCTTGACCAACCGGCGGCGTGGCACGCGACGACGGCGCTGGAGCCGTTGGCCACTTGGCCGTGGCTTCTCGGCCGTTGTCGTCGAGGAAGCTGGGGACTGGTAATGGCGAGTGGCGACAATTGTGAGCTAGATTGGGCCGCCATGGCGTCGGTTGATGTCGAGTTCAATGCTAGCGTACGTCCGCAGTATCGTACTAGACATGCATGTTTTCCTGCCGGTGGCTGTAAATCCAGGCGTGTCCGGCGAGTCTAGACTGACAGACTCCCCGTCGAGTTACTTGCACGACACAGAGCTCAGGAAGAAAAGATCTCGAAAAGGTGTTGCTTGCACGATGATGCAGAGCTGAAACTGAATGGACTGATACAAAACTTAAGATTTGTGCGGTACACTTTTAGCCTATTTATCTCGGAAGGAGATTCTCAGTAGCTAGTCTGAGTATCTAGATAAATAGTCTGAGTATGTAGCGGATAAGAATCTAAAAAAACTAGTGTTTTTCAACTTCTATAACTATTGATTCTTATAATATATGTATATAATTTAACCTATTTATTTCAGTTTCAGATTTTATCAGTAGCTACAACTGTTGTTAGAAGCTGAAACAATAGGTATAAAACAATACTGTTTGATCGATGCGTCAGTTTGTGCTCGCGGACTGTTCCATTTAATCCCACAAAGGCGCGAGCTCATAGGAGTTTGAGGGACACGTAGAAGACGTCTCTAGGAATAGAAAGCGCCATATGAAAATGCACTTTATATATTGGAAAGGCGCTTTTCCACGTCGGTCCCTCCTGCAGGGGGACCCACGTGTCAGAACTACAACGTTCTCCGGGGCTCCGTCAGTCCGTCCCCAATCCGTAGCCTCCGCCACTCCACCTCGACGCTTCTGGATACTCGCCGAGCAGCCGCTCGCGCGCGCACTCATCGTCACCGATCGAGCAGCGGGCGCTATGCAGCCGCCGTGTCTGGGCGCGTGCGGCGGAAGACTCGGCCTCCCGGTGCACGGCCACCGCCTCTCCTCCTCCTCCTCCTCCTCCTCCTCCTCTTCCGCCTCTAGGGCTGCTGTCTCGTGCGCCACCGGGGGAGGGAAGGCGTCGCCGAGGGGGAAGGAGAACGTCTGGAGCGTCGATAACGACCGGGCCGCGGCGAAGGACGCCCCGGGACCGAAGCACCGCCGTCGCAGGCGCCCCGTGGGGCGTCGACCCCCGCCGTCGCCACCCCCGCCGGGGAGGAGGAAGGGGAAGGATGCGGGTTTGAGGGTTCGGGTCTCCGGAGCCATGCTTATGGAGGTCGAGACAGTACTGCAAACTCAGGTGTGACACTACTACTATCGCATGGGCGTAGCGTAACTAATTAACTCGAACGTAGCTGTAGCATTGATTCGCGTATCTAGTTTTTTTTCCCATATTGAGGATTTGTGGTGGATTCTACAATACGTCCCGGAGGATCCTTCCATTACTGCCGGTATATATGCATTGATGCATAATACTGCTACAAAGCAATATGTTATGCCTGTTTTATGCGCATCTATCATGCTGTGGATGTGTTTTGGCTGTTGGAGAGTGGTAAATAGTTGATCATTAGTTGGGGGAAATCATGCTTACCACCAAATAGCGTACTTAGCATGTAAAAATAATAAAATTTGGAGCATTCTTCTGATATTGTCATTTTTCAATCGTAGGAACCTGTTATAAGGCCTTCTTGGGATACATTTGCGAGCAGCTTAAGTGGCATATGGAAGGGTGTTGGAGCTGTGTTCTCACCAATCACAGCAGAGATGGAGCCCGTTGGAGTGGGAAGCGAAGAGGAGTACCTTTATGATTGCTACATTTTTCAATCATAGGAACCTGTTATAAGGCCTTCTTGGGATACATTTGCAAGCAGCTTAAGTGGCATA
>KE371227.1:0-10666 GCA_000418225.1 Zizania latifolia
GCAATTCTTACTTCTTATCTTACACCTGAAGTTCACTTTTTATTCAGATACTAGTTCAACCATGCAATTCTTACCCCTTTTTACAGTCTTTCCAGTTGGAAAATGGATTAAGGGAATGGCATGTAACTGATCTGCTACATGTTTTAGGTGAGCCATTGATTTATTTAGCCTGAACATACTTTCCTGTGAAGGGAAATGATCACATATCTTGACTCTTCTGTGTTCAGAGCTTCAAATCAACACAAAGTTAGCTTTCCTACTCTCTGAATCATCAAAGAAGTAAGGAGAAACCAAATTGCTTTCTGAAACATCAAAGCTGCCAGTTCTCTAGTAAATTACAGTAACTGCTTCTTTCAAATCTTCTATTTAATTGTGAAACCGATTAACAGGCACCATAAAGAAACTGACATCTTGCTCTTGTTTTTTTTTCTGAAGAACACTACAAACGCTTAGCCATTGCCCATTGGCAATAAGTTTGCAAATTTATTGGCCACCTACACATTAGTGTTCCTCTGCCTGTTTGGTTGCAGCTTCTTCCAGGTGACAAAGTCCCCTATCCCTAAAGCTCTCTCCCTCTCTCTCTCATGAATCTGAACATGGTCCAATTCTTTGATTTTGATGTGCATGAAAGTACAAGAGTAACAATTTGATGTGCTCTTGTGTGTCCTTAATGGCACAGAATGCTCTGCTGACAGTGTATGCACAGAATCACCCTACTGAAACAAAAACAGCTTTGTAGGATTTACTTTTTGTGTATCTTTGTAGTAAGTACACTACCTGCAACAAAACAATATTGAGAAATTATATAATTAGCAGGGATGCATTTTGACGAGAGCTACTTGTGCATTGGTGATTTTTTTGACAACTTTAGGTTGGATTATAGTAGAACTTAGGACCACTGGTTTTGAATTATGCTGACAGTAGTGAGATAGACTTGTTTTTCTCATTTGAAAATTTTTCATCCTTAAAAACGTTCGCTTGTTTTGATGAACTTTCAGACAGAACAATGTAGTTTCTGAACTGGGATTGGATTTTAATTAGAAAACTCTGATGTTGGCGATTGGAATTTCAACCGAAATATTTTCAAATTTGGGATGGAGCGATGGAGTGAGCTTTCTACTACAGAACTGTTGAGTTGTGCGAAAGTGTCCACAAATGTGCACAATAACTGTCACAACCGTTTTAGCTTGACAATTTGGAATGTTTTGTTCAGATTCAAAACAATTCTCACCTGCAAAAACGAGGACTCCAATTCACAGCTAGGAAAACAAACACGAAGTACGAAGTGCAAAATCAACATCCAAGTTGTCCATAGCAAGATGGATAGAGGCTAGAACTAGAGCACAAACAGTACATGCAGCTAGAATCTTGGGACAAAGCCAAGAATCCCTCCCAAATACTGAAGCCGAAGAGATGAGAACAAAGTCAAGTAAGAAGAATGGTTTGTCAACTTTTACCTGGTAGCTAGAGCGGACAGACAGACAGCCTAGCTTTCTTGCCTAAACCAGTCATCCTACTAAAACTGATGTGACCTTACTTCAGGTAGAAAGCTTTAGATTCTCATGTTTCTAGGGAGCAATTATGGTATCCCACGTAACTCTTATAAGGTCAAATCAATCTTAACCTTTAATTAAGTATAATTAAATTAAATTAAAATTTTAATTTACCTGTTGTAGACAGTTTCTCACTCATTTCCTCTCCACGCTCTGTTCTTCATCTCTCGCCATCGCGCCGACCGTCCACCGCCACCATCGCCGCGGCGCCTCAGCGCCCTGTGCCCCGTCGCCCGGCGTCCGGTTCGTGGAGAAGCAGCGGCAGGTAACGTGACCTGTTATGTTAACTTAGTAATCTGATAAAAAAAATGAACGGTGTGGAAAACCATAAAAATTTTCTTCTACTAGTACTATTATATTATCAATTGAATCAATTTTAGTCGGTGATTTTGAATGTTAAATTAATATTTTAATTGATTATATTTTAGATATAATTATCATTAGAAAAAATATGTATATATCTTTTTCATCGGCGATTGTCATCTCCTCATTACTTATTTTTGGACGATTTTATAATTTCTAAATTCTACTATCACTAATCAAGATAACAATATAAATTATTTTTAACTCTTAAATATAGGTAGATTAAGGATTAAAATTTATTATACTAATAGAATATAAAATTGCTCTAAAATAACACCCAGTATAGACAAGAAGTACTAGGGAGTAGGAACTAAGGAACCAATTGTTAACCCATCTGCCTTTCCAGGCGTGATCTCGACCGTCCAATCGCTTGATCAGACGGATCTCAGGCCATCAGAAATAGCTGCTGCACTGAAGCTACTGAATGACCGTGTGGTCGATATCCATGAAAATCCAATCGGCCGAACAAGATTTTGTGGCAAAACATGTGAAGAACATCTTTTGCAAAGGTGGGGATCCCCTGCGCTTTCTGCTGCTCTGTTTCAGCTTCATCTGCTGCTGCTCTCGTTGCACGCGCGCACACCGCTTGCTTTGCTGCACGCTCTCTCACGCAGCAGCAGCCACAGCAGAACTGCAGAAGCCTCTTTCTCTCGGATGAGTAATAAATGGCAGTGAGCAGCTGCAGCGCGTGCGAGCGGAGCGCTAGTGCTGTGCAGGGTCCAGCTCTTGATCAAGCTTCTCTTGCTCTCTGCTCTTTTCACATTGACACTACCGCACTAAACCCTCCCAAAACCTTCCCCCGATGCAGCCAAGAACAGACGGTTTGATTCTCGGAGAAATTCGGGAGATGTAGCGAGGAGTTTTGGGGCTCGGTGGTCTTGATGATTGGTCGGGTTGGGGAGTGAGTGGGTTTGTTCTTGATTTTTTTGATCAGCTTGGAATCATTTTGGGGAGGGGAGAGAAAGAAAGGTGCTTCTTTTCCTTGTTCAAATCGTCGGGACGGTTAAAGAACCAACCTTTGTGCTTCCCTGTAATTTTCCACCGAGAAATCCCTCCCAGAAAATTTGTTCTTTGAATCGATTTGGTAGGAAAAAGGCGTCGCCTTTTCCTGGGCAAAATTCATTTGTGATCCTCCGAAAGCCCCAGTTTTTTTTGTTTGATCGTTGGCGAGCGATTTTTCCAGGCCCAAATCCCTGGAAAGCAAAGCAGTAGCATCTTGCAAAGGAACGTTCTTGATCCGGTTGTGTTGTTGGTGGTGGTGGTGGGAGGGGAGAGGTTCCCTCTGACGAGCAGCAGCACGGCCGCCTGTCGATGACTGAGAGCTGCCTCCGATGCTGTCGGGGTGCTCGGTGTCCAGTCTCGCGGCGAGGTTCGCCTTCTTCCCGCCGGACCCGGCGACGTACGCCGTCCGGAAGGACGAGGCCACCGGCCGCCTCGTCGCCTCTGGCGTCCCGCGGGACAACGCCATGGACGTGCTACTCGTCGACACCAGGAGGGGGAACAAGGTGGTGGCCTTCTACCTGAGGAACCCCTCCGCACGGCTCACCGTGCTCTACTCGCATGGAAATGCCGCAGACCTCGGCCAGCTCTACGACCTCTTTGTGCAGCTCAAGGTCAATCTCAAGGTCAATCTGATGGGGTTAGTGGTGCATTATGCTTCTTGGTTATCTCTAGGATACCGCATATCTTTTGTTGCCTTTGCTGTGTTCTTTCAGTCAAATACTATATATGCTTATTCAAGGTTATGGCACACCACCTTCACAACTTTAAATCACCTATGGCGGGTGTCGTGGTGACGCTATAGACAAATTGGCGTGGTGAATAGCCAAATACACTAGGACATTATTTACATCCCAAAAGTTATAGTCTAGGATTTTATTACATCAAAGTAGCAATGCAAATGTAGAACGCCATGGTGACGCCATAGGGGCACCACGGGGGCGCCACGGGCGTGTGGAGGTCGCCACAGGCCGGTTGCGCTGTGGCATCTCCATGGTGAGTTGCCCAAAAGCGCCACGACGATATATCATCATTATGGTGACGCCATAACAACCATGTGCTTATTTAACTGTTTAGGAAAATATAGTGCTATTATAATGCATTCCTTGTTGGAAAGCTATATCAGATAGACTTTTCTGTTCCATTCTTGAATTCCGAGGGGCAGGAGGTACTGTTTTCATGCTCAATTGCTCAAGTGAAGAATTTGCATTGATGGAATTAGTGAAGAGAAGTACAGTGAATGTATCAATTTCGTATAGCATCAATCAAACGAAAGCAACCGGATATTGGAGTCAGCGGCGAAGCCCAGTACAGAACTGTGGGTGCAAATGCACCTCCCAAAAAATTCAGCTATTACCCTTATATTTTGGCCCTATAAGCACCCTCTCAGCCTAATATAGTGCACCCCTTACAGCCCAACTAGCAGTCTAGTTAAGGAAGTCAACCCATATCCATTTAATTTTGTACCTCTTCTATTTTGATCTAGCTTCGCCACTGACTGGACTGGTTGGTATGTCGACGTGAATTTTTCATGGCTTTCTCCCTACTAGGTGTTTTGGGAACTGGGGAGTTTTAGGCTCAATAATAAATTATCATGCTCTGTTCAGTCCTAAGGTTTACTAATTGTTCAAATTATTACATATCATCGGTCTGAGTTGGGAGCATCTTGAATCTTAAACTGCAACAATTTCAGTCATTATTTCAGGAGACAATTCATTTTCCCCTTTCATTATGATCTAGAGGTACAGTATGCAAAACATGCCGGTGGAATTTACTCTGTAATTTTGTATGCAGATATGACTACTCTGGGTATGGAGCATCTACTGGCAAGGTAACTTTTTTATCATGTGTGAACTGGGAACTATGTTAAATTATACCATCTACGGACTGCAGTTGAGATGAGTGTGTAAAATTTAGTGGTGTTCCCTTACTAATGCGTGCATAATTACAATTTTAGCAGCCCAACTACGAAGTTGCACTAATCAATCTGAAAGGATCTATACATGCTAGATACCTTGAGAAGCGTGGTTCAATTTCACTTTCCAAGAATATGCTGCATGTCTCTACCAGTGTTCCAAAAATCGGAACTAGGCGCCGCCTAGGTGGCCAAAAGGCGCTAGGCGGTGGGTTGCCGCCGCGAGTCGGGGCTTGGCGGCAGGCTCAGCACCGTCGGCACCTAGGTGGTCAACCGCGGCCAGATCTGCCCCTGAGCTCGCCGCCCGCCGCCTGTCCGCCGCTGTGCTCGCCGCCTTCTGCTTGTCTGCCGCCCGATCCGCCACCCACCGTCCACCGCACCAGTCTTCCCCACCACTCACTGATAGATTGCCTGGGCTATTGCTCTATTGCTTATTTGCTTGTATAGTTGTATTTGTACATGTACTGTCAGTCAGCATGGCTTGAGTTCAGGCACAGAAAAATTCTAAATTGTATTCTTTATGTTGGTGTGCTAGAACTTTGCTAAAACATGTGTTTTAATCACTGTTTTTGTTAAACATGTACAGTCTTCCTATTCAAAACACTGCTGACTTGCTGACTTAGCCTGGAACCTAGGCACCGCCTAGGTGCTAGGCGTCAGGGCAACGCCTGACTAGCGCCTAGTGTCTTCTCGAACACTGGTATCTACAACAGAGTTTGGCCCATACCTGACTGGTGCATTTCAGGCATATAATGGCCAATGCATCTTAAAAAGTTTCTCTGAGATAATAATCATCACATTGTTCTTTACCTTATTATTACGTTCTTACAACTTTTGTTTTTAGCCATGCATGCTGTCGACATTTGTCAGTCCATAAGATATTTGTGTGCTACCTTTTTATAATTTGTTGTGCACAGGATAGCAAATCTCCATATATACATGTTCTCTATTTAAATGGAGTCGTTTGGTGTCATTTTAATGTTGCTTCATTCCTGAAGTTTCCAATAGTGTATGCCATCTTATCTTAATATTTTTGGTCATCAATTTTGAGAAATCTGCATCACTGAGAATTCCTGCCCTAGGAATGTTATGCATGGTGTGTTCGAAATTTCCTTTGTCTATAGGATATTAATGGCTGCTTGGATGGCATATGTTCATTTGAGCTAAATCAGATGGCTCTTAACTTTGAACTACTGCCGTACTTTAAACTACTGCTCCCTCATTGTCATTTATACTGAATTGCTGATCATATGTTCCCCTATTTATTTTTGAAGGAATGCATATTAGAGGAGCCAATCTTATGTTTGTTATTTGAATTGCAGCCAAGTGAAGAGAATACATATGCAGACATTGAGGCAGTTTACCAGTGCTTGGAAACAGAGTATGGAATTAGTCAGGAAGACCTTATCTTGTATGGACAATCAGTTGGCAGTGGGCCAACATTGCATTTAGCTTCCCGTTTACCAAGGTTGCGTGGTGTGGTTCTTCACAGTGCTATACTGTCAGGCCTCCGTGTTGTTTGCCACGTGAACTTTACTTTCTGCTTCGACATTTACAAAGTAATTTCTGAAATTGATTCTTTTTAATTTGTGCCTTTGGTGACTTGAGGACTAACTTTTTACTAATGCCTGATCAACTTTTCTCTGCAGAATGTGAAAAAAATCAAGAAGGTTAAATGCCCAGTGCTCGTTATTCATGTAAGCATTTTACTAATTAAATATCAAGACTTTTATCTATATATTTGTGTTCTCTTGGATAATTTGTTATACATTCAAATCAATCTGCATCTCCCGGTTTTGTAATCTTTTGGAATAATTAACTGCTTATGCATCTTTGGTGGTGCTGTTGTTATCTTTGCTACTTAGTTGCAGTTTTTGGAGAAATAATGAAAGTACTCTCCTAGAAACAGGTGATCGTGCATTCATGTCATAGAAAGCTAGCTCGTGACCATACAAAGGCTGTTATATTAGAGTAGAAAGGTACTGTTGCATTTTTTGACATTCCTTTATACATATCAAGGTAAGGACCATTGGACCAAATCAAATCCACCCCAATTCTTTTAATAATATACACAAACTGTTCTACTAGTTTACAAGTGTAGTCATAAGCTAATGCACATGCTGCACATCAGAGTTGGGAGGTGTCAGCAATTCTGGTAGCGTCATGCTGGGCACATTAGCTCTTGTTATTTAAGCATATAGCATGTTCAAGTCAAAGTACCAAAATCAACTATTCAAAAAGGTTGCTTCTTGAGAATAAATAGACCTATAGTATAAGATGATGGTCCAGAAATCTTGTGTGGCTAAACTGATGTCAACGGCATACTTTTAAATTGTTGTAACCACTTATTTAGTCTCTGTATTCTCTCTCCATTGTTGAAGTTTGAATTTTCTGTGTATCAACTTCATTGTGTACCGGATTGATGTTGGCAGGGAACTGATGATGATGTTGTGAACTGGTCACATGGTAATGAGCTGTGGAAACTGGCAAGAGAGCCTTATGATCCGCTATGGATCAAAGGAGGAGGTCATTGCAATCTGGAGCTGTATCCTGACTTCATCCGCCACCTCTCCAAGTTCATCCGTGAAATGGAAAGTATCACGACAAAGATGAGGCTGAAGAAGATCCGGCAGTTCCTCCAACCTGCAAAGAAGATCCACCGGGTGAACACAGCGACGACCACCACCTTCACCACTAACTGTTGCTGCCGAATCCGAGTCCGTAAACCGAGTTGCCCCAGTTGCAATTTCAGCTGCTGCAGCTGCTATGCTCTGAGGAATTGCTTCTCATTCCGTCTTTTCAAGGGCACAACCTGCTTCTCCTGCAGCTGCTATGCTCTGAGGAATTGCTTCTCATTCCGTCTTTTCAAGTGCACAACCTGCTTCTCCTGCAGCTGCAGGAACTTCTGCTCTAAGGGCTGCTGCTGTTCCTGTGGAGATGCGCATTAGCGCCGGTTTCTATGTGTGTGTGTATAGGAAATATGAGTGGTTCCGAGATATCTAACCCGTTAAATTCTGTAGAAACTAGACGGATATTCTCTTAGCTGAACATTCATAACAAGATAGAGGTGCTTCTCCCTTTCAGTTTGTCGGATTATTCTCATTGTTGATGTTTTCATCTAATTATGTTGTTTGTTGCAATTTTCTGTTTAGCATCAGTTTACAACTAGTTATTCAGCATGAGATTGTTGCTATATATTACTAGAGTTTGTATTGTAGGTATACTACAACTCTATAGGCCGGATACATCATGATATTTAGAGATTGTTGCTATATATTACTAGAGTTTACAACAATGTTAAGTCACAACTCACAAGTAAAAATGGGACAGTACCATGATTTGGGAACAGAAGGTGGAACTCAAAACACAGCAATGTCTAGCCGCGTGATTTAAGTCCTTGCAGGTTTTACTGTCTGAAAAGTCACTCTTGAAGCTAGCTGGTTATTACTGATGGCTACCACAATGAACCAGCAAGGATTTGTTTTCAGATGATAAACAAGACACATTTGCTATTGGCTACTATCAGGGTTTTCTTGTATATCCAGAATGGTTGATTGTTGGTGACCTATACTGAGATAAAACTAGGATGGAAACCCCTTAATACCATCATCTAACAGCAAACGATCTGCTAGATGTTTGTCTTGCATAAGTTTCTCGACAAGAGCTTTCTGCGCCACCAGAATATCTTTCGCGTTCATATTTGTGTCATGAATGGCCTGTACAACTCTAGCACAATCCTGGGAAAACTCCATGAAAAAATTTGCAGCTACACAGTGCTGCATCTGTTGGAGACTTGGAGACCCTTTTTTTGTCGCCTCAGTTCTTTTTTGTCCCAGCGGTTTTCATCAACTGGGAATGCACACAATACATATCCAAAGTTGCTTTTGGAAGGCCGCGAGGGGAGATTCAGCCCAGAGAGAACAGACAGTTTTGAGGTTTGTTTGATTTTTGGCGTGGGATTTGGCCCGAAAAGTACAGAAAGTTTTGTTCTTTGTTTGATTTTTTTGGCTGTTTCTTGTGTGAACTGATAATAAATTGGCTGTTGTTGTTGTGTGACGGCCTGCTACGTACTAACGCACAGGCTCCAAAACAAGTAGGATATGTGAAACCTTGGCAATCACTGTGCACTGGCACTCAGATGCAATGGCAGCAGCAGCAGCAGCTAGCATTCAGAGAGGACCAGTACCAGCCTGAAATCATGGACCTCTCATTTATGCGTGCAGATTCAGAAACGGTCACCCGTTTGTCATTTATGCGTGTGCTCACAGTTGCATACCGGAAGCCAACTACTAATAATTCTGTACTGCGGCATGTGACTGCATTGAATTCCCCTTTGGAGAATTCGTGACCAGTCCTATGCACAAGAACAGTCACTGCCTCACTGGACCGTACTTGTTCAGAGATCGATCGATGCAGCTTCTCCTAACCTATATATGCGAAAACCATGCTACCATCTAGCAGCTACAAGAAGCAACCAATCACTCATCTCATACAACATTTATACTTTCTTTCCTTCAGCATTGCATTGCATTGCACTGCACTGCACTGTCTAATATTCGTCTGAACTCAGTCTGATACGTATCTACACAGTGTATATTCTAATTTGGGATTGGTCACCGAACTCTACGCAGGATTGGAAACGACGAGATGAGAAATTGAGAATCTGATGGTGCAAAAGGCAGCTAGGTAGGTAGCACAACGAACAGCAGCATGGGCTTGCAATGACCTGTTCCAGTGTTGTACTATCTTGTATGTATGTTTGTACATATTCAGGTATATATATATATGTATGTATGTCTGTATGTATGTCTGTAACTGTCTGCAATGGTGAGCTGGGCAGTGTCTGCACAAGCTTCCAGGAGCCTTGCTTGTGCTCTTCCCCTGTATGCACCTTTCACTATGCCAATCTAGCCTACCTAACTGAGCTATAGCAACCCAGTACACACATGGGGATGTAAATGCACAAGAGGACACATCAAGATTCTGGTAACAAGGAGGTGAAGTGAATTGGATGGGAAACCCTAGTACTTACTCACCAGTAGTACTACTGCTGCCATGAACGAATGGTCAGGATGGATGGATGGGTGGAGATGTGTTTGTGTGTTGCAGCAAGGCCATCTGGCCACCATGGGCTCATATGTACACAGATGTAGAGCAATACAGTACAGTGGACTTGGCAGTAGCAGTAGCTCAAGTGTCTCACTTCACTGGTCCGTGGCAAAATGTGATGTGTGTGGGTCATAGGCCACCACGGTGACAGGGAACCCTAAGCTTAGCTGCATCTTGCATATATACATGCTTTTTAACCCTCTACTTGATATGTTTTTTTTTCTTGTGATGCATATATAATTAATTATATGTGGTATTGTGTACATGTCTTATTATTTTAAGCTCTTTTAAAATTTCCTTTCATGTCTTCTTCATATCATGGGCAGTATTGAATTGATTGATTCTGTTGCTTATGGTTGCATTCTATGGCTGGGGGTTGGCTTGCTAGCTTGTGTTGATGTAACATGTACATGAATATGCTCTTCTCCATATCTTGCTACCTGGCAGATCTTGTTCTGTTGTGCGGGCCCCACAGGGCCCTAGCTAGTTCATGTACGTATTCTGTAGCTGTATATACACATTAGCTATTGCCTGGTTGGTGTGTAAGTAATGGCATGCTTAATTATTGGTGTGGTTCAGTGCATTCAGCTCGATCAATTAATCGCATCGTTTTGTTTAAGTGATCTTGTCAACCATTCATCACTTGGAATTAACAATTGTGTTGAGGATTAGAAAGTAAGGTTCTTTTGTGTTTCTTTTGGCATGGCCGCATGCATACATATAATAT
>KE371228.1:11327-35277 GCA_000418225.1 Zizania latifolia
GCAGGCATAGCGCAGGGGTGCAGGTGCGCAGGGAAAAGAAGAGAAGGAGGGAAAGGAAAAAGGAAGGAAGAGAAGAAGAAAAAAAGAAAGGAAGAAAAAAAAAGAATAGGAAAAAAATATTTTTCTGAAAAGTGGATTGTTTTGGAAAAGTAGTTTGGATTTTTCTGGTTTGCACTTTTTTTGGGATTTGAATTCAAAATTTAAATTTGAATTTTCTACAGGTTTTACACGACCGAAACTTCGTCGAGGTCGATCTCCCTCGTCTTAACTTGGATCGCCATGAAATTTCATCAGCCAGTTCATGGCAGAATACCGGAGATGATCAACGGCTCGAATCTACGGTGCGGGCTACAAAATAGTGCAACAGCGATGCACAACGGTGGATTGTGTTGCCGGCATGGACGACGGTGGAGGTGCTCCGGTGGCCAACTGAAATCAATTTCACCGGAGAAGAACTAACAGAACACATTCTATACTACTGGATTAGGCTATGGAACTTCGTGGAGCTCTGACGATGGCCAGCCGAACGGCTAGATGGGAGATTCTCGTTGCCGACGAGCTACGGTCTCGATCTCAATCTGGCAACTACAGGAACATGATTATGTACACCTAGATAGACTAGAGGTACAAGGAATCGATGAACGGCTGTACCTTGTGCGAGATCGAAGCAGAGCAGCGTGCGACGGCGTCGGGTTAGGGATTCCGGCGAGGCTCAAAGAAACGGTCAAATAACTGTGGAAATGGAACCAGCGAGGTGTCCTGATCACGGTCCCATGCCGTGATGATGGTGTGGAAGAGGAGGTGCGACGATGCTGACATGAGCTTGGCGCTAGCAGCGCGCCGCACCATCAGCGTCCCTCCCAGCATGATCCGCTTTGCTCGGGGCACGTGGGGCCACCGGGGCCGCTCGAGACACCACGGGAGCAGCGTTGGCGAGCGGAGAGAGAGAGAGCTGAAGAGGGGTAAGATTGGCAATACGGAAAAAGTGGTGGGCCCGTATGCATTAGAGACTAAAAAATGGCACGAGAGGAAGTATTGTGAAATATTAATGACATAAAAACAAATACGTAAATGGTAATAACATGGACCGAAATTTAACAAATAACGATGACACCGAAGAAATTAACTTAATTCAAGAGGATTGGGTCTCCTGTTCATGTTTTGGGGACTATCTCGAGACAATGTTATTTCTTTGCATGTATTCAGCTAATGTCTCAAACGATGACATGACTATGTATACATTTTTTCACATCGTCCTCATAGAACAAAGTGTTAAGAACATTAGTTTAGTTTTATATGTGTTGGATCGCTCTAGCATAGAAGATTTCCGCCACCGCCCTCATGCGTGCGAGCTTCATTCCGGCTGCACTCTAGATGAAGGAAGAAAGGTGAGCAAGAAATGAGGAAGACAGGGGCAAGTTTGGTATTTCACGGGGCGGGCATGTGGCCTGCTTTGGAGACAATGACCTGTAACACACTGAGGGAGGAGATAAAATAGCAAAAGAACAATTACAGTTCCTAACCTATCTTCTTCTCGGAGCCTCCGTTTCCCCTCCCCCAAATCAAACCCAGGTCTCGATCGATCTTGGTGAGACGTATTTCGTGCCGCCCTCCTCCGCAACCTCCTCTCTGCCGCCCTCCTCCGCAACCTCCTCCTCACCGCCCTCCTCACCGCTGCCCTCCTCCGCACCCTCCCCGCCGCCTCCGAGCCTTCCTCCCGGCCGCCCTCCTTCCGTCGTCGCCTTCCCTCTCGCGAGAAACCGCCGCCGCCGCATCTCTTCCTCTCGTGAGCTGCCTTCTCCGCCGCCTCCTCTCTCCTGTTAACGACCGAAAGGACCTCCTCGACGACCACTGCGGCTACGTACTATTCTTCCTCTCCTCCCCCTCCTTTTTTTTTTCTGTTTCTTGTCAGCTGGATTCACTGGTGAATGGCATGTTCAGTTGATCACATTATTTATCCTACATAAAGCTTCTCTGAAAAACATATGTACCTGTGGACTGTGGTTACAATTAACAATGTACCTACTGGATTGATCTTCCCTTGTGGCAATATAAAGCTTTCTGTCATGTACATTGTTAGAAAAAAATACAAATCTATATAGGGAAACTATTGTACAATGAGCAGTTTTATTCTTTCCCCCGTCTGATGTTTAGACAAGCGCCATTATGATATCATGGTATGGAGACTATTTGTCATGGCCGATTTACTTTGAAAATGAGTGGCGTCAGGGAAATAAGATTTACTGCCTGTGTCAGTCATATATCCTGTAGGAGTTGAAATGAAAACATCCAATAGCACTGGAAGTAAAGAAATAAGTGATGCTTGTTATTTCAAAAACTATAGCACTGGAAGTAAGGAAATTCATATACTTTTGTGGTTATGTGTTGTTTATATTTGTGGCTAAGTGGTTGTGGATGTGTTGGTGATATGTATGTGGCTCTGTGATTGTGGATCTGTTGGTGATATTTATGAAATACTTTTTTTGTGGGAAAACGCTTCAGTTGAGATGGCTCCAAAACCGTCTGCAATAGCAGTTACAAACCATCTTACTAGCAGTTTCTGTACTATTGTATGGATATGAATGTGAGGGTATATAAATTAGAAAGGAGAAACAATATGGAATTATCTTGAAATTGTAGAATGACTTATATTCAGGATCAAAATTTGAAAGCTGGACTGACTTGTATAAGGAACGGGACAGTACTCTCTATGTCTGTTTTACATGTGAATTGAAGGCATCATATGCTTGCACAATTTTAGTTATTCACTTGCTACTTGCATACTGCTTAAATGTTCCATTATGGCATCTGAAATCTTTATGATCCTTCTGTTATGTAGGTACATCATGTCTTTTGAAGATAAAGCAATGGCTAGTCGTGTCGATTCACCCTCACCAAAAACTATGGTTTCAGAATCAGACCCAAGGATGATGTTAACTATCAATTCAAATATGGAGCATTCTCAAGCAGATATCCAGGCAAATTCAGTCCTTGGTCCAGTGGCTATCTTTTGGGATATTGAGAATTGCCCCATTCCAAGTGATGTGCGTCCAGAAGATGTTGCTGGAAATGTCCGGATGGCATTACGGCTGCATCCTGTTGTTAAGGGTGCTGTGACAATGCTCTCTGCTTACGGTGATTTCAATGCCTTCCCTAGAAGACTCAGAGAGGGATGCCAAAGAACTGGAGTCAAACTTGTTGATGTTCCAAATGGACGGAAAGATGCTGCTGACAAGGCTATACTGGTTGATATGTTTCTATTTGCACTGGATAATCGTCCACCGTCATCCATAATGCTTATATCTGGTGACGTGGACTTTGCTCCTGCATTGCATATACTTGGTCAGCGTGGATACACTATTGTCCTTGCTATTCCGTCCTCAGTTACTGTCTCATCGGCTTTGAGCAGTGCTGGGAGTTTTGTCTGGGACTGGCCTTTTCTTGCTCGTGGTGAAGGTATTGTGGCCCCTAGATCCTTAGGGCGCCGTGTTGTTGACCCTCCAGGATATCTACACAGTGGGAATTTGGTATTGTTCCCTGACACACAGAATGAAGAGGAGGCCATTGTCTACATGGGAACTTCAACAAAAGAATGTGGTGGGAGAACTACCAGTAACCAGATGTATTGCTACAGCTCTTCTCAGACCACTAGAGAACCATGCAAAGCTTACTGTACTGTTACAGATGGGAGCTGTGGCACATCATCAAGGTCTAATTTAGCATGTGGTTTGAATGAAGGTCCATACATAGACCAAGGTTTGTCAGATGATAGGTCATGGTGGGTTCGTCCTGGGGATCTTCAAGGCTTGAAGGGTCAATTGATACGACTGTTTGAGTTATCAGGTGGATCTGTTCCACTTGTCCGTGTCCCTTCAGAATATCTAAAGCTCTTTGGAAGGCACCTCTATGTGTCAGAATATGGAGCTGTTAAGCTTATTCATCTCTTTGAAAAGCTTGCTGACTCTTTTGTGGTCATAGGTAAGGGTCATAGAAAGATGATTTGTCTTCGCAATTCTGGTGATAGGAACCTGAAGAAATATCCAAGCATACCAATCATTTTGAAAAAGGAAAATAGAGGAGGTTCTACTCTTGATGAAAGCGCTATAGGAACATGTCAGCAGTTGGGCAGCTCATCAGATGATTTCTCAGAGGATGAAAGAAACATTAACCCGGATGTAGATGGAGCATATGCCTTTGATGGTCATCTAGACAATTTCAGACAAGAGATTCAAGAGCTTCTTGTTTGTTACTCTTGCCCTGTTCCACTGGGTAATTTTGAGTCTCTCTATGAACAACGGTACAAGAAGACTCTAATCTACGAAAGCTTTGGAGTTAATGGTCTGGAGGAGCTCGTTGAGAAGGTAAAAGATGTTGTGGAATTGTGTGAGGATCAGGACAGCAAAAAGAAGTTACTCGTAGCCAATTACCACAGTTAAGCTTTATGTTTGTCCAAATGTCAGTAGTTACTGTGGTCTGGACTCTTTTACCACTTAACCATATCTGCTATCTTGAATTCTGTGGTCTGGAGGAACTAGTTGAGACTGTTAAAGGTGTTGGGGAATTGCACAAGGATCAGGCGAGCAAAATTGATGGGGACTTGGGTGACCCGATCTTTTGATGAGAAGGATAAGTTAGGTGAAATTCCTCATTGTCCACTGCATCAGTGGTTAGGCCTTCTGGTGTCCAAATGTCAATAGTTCAGTAACTTCAGTAGATTAGATTTGGTTTGCTTGCTAAGAATGTGTTGGGCACTATATAGGCCTTTGTTTTTTATCATGTCGGTTTTATTAGTGTGGGCCACAGATAATGCTTGTAATAATCTATCGCTCTGCATGTCTACACAGATAGATGGTCGTTTCATCTATGCAAAAGGATAGTTGTGAAATAAACTAATGATAACCATTAGTCAGTTATCTGGCTGGCAGTTCTGAATTTTGATTTAGCTAGACATCAGTTTTCCTTCAATCTTAGAGGTGATTGCTGTTCTACCATCCTTGCAGTTCTGTAGAATAATTTATGTAGACGTACTTACGTACTGTTTATAGTGACACTTGTAAATCATTATACTGTTTGTTTTTGTGCGTATGCATGTGACCATGTAATCTTATGTGAAATTATGCATGCAATATTTTAGATTTGAGGATTGTTGGTATTTTATATTTTGAGTTCTGGGTTCATGATATTATTTGACCCACTAAACTCCAGGGTCCTGTGCTAGTATGAGTACTTATTAACAGATAAATGGCTAATTGTACCTAGAGGATCATCGTGGTGACAAAATTTCTCCGTAAATACAATTAAAAAAAGTTCTCCGTAAGATGGAATATCTGTGTTATATTTTCCTGTGGCACGATCACCATCTCTATGATCTGCTCTCTTGATAAATTTATATCATCATAATTGATCATATTAAGTGGGTGATCAGCTGTTGTGTTGCTATATGAACATTGCCCCAAATGCTGGTGTGGTTAACGAATGGTGGTGTTTCCAGTATCTGGATTTTCCATAATCTTTTGTAGAAAAGAATCTGATTTGCTTTGTCTTGTTTTGTATTAGCTGTCGTTGACCACGAAATACCTTCACGTACTGTTCAATGTTGATCAATAGTTTAGGGTCATGTTTGGGGAAGGTTTTAGTAGTTGTAGCTACTCTTAGAATCTGTTATTTGCAATTACTTGTAGAATCTAAAACCTTTTATTTTATATATTTTTAAATGTTTTAGATTCTTGTTTCAGATTATGCAGAAGCTAGAAAAATGTCTTAAGTCATTTACCGGGTTGGGCTGGGTATTGTGGATTTCTAAACCAGGCCGTTGATTGATAATCCACATTTGCATCTCACTAGATTAGTTTTCCTGCATATAGAACATTAATATCAATAATTCTTAACATCTTCTTTGACTCATATTTGATTCCTTCGGACGACAAAGCTCTTATAATCATGGTAGATTTCACAATGTTACATATAAGCAATGCCTTCAAATATTCAACAGAACGAAGAACCACAACTTATTCCAAATCACTCTTTGGGAAGTCTTGTCCATAACCCTTCCAAACTGTTGAGGCACATATATGCCGTAACCTTTGGATCATCCCTCAGTTATTTCTGAAGAACAAAAGAAAGCAACAAACTATAAGGACCCAAGTTTCAGCAAATTTTAAGCTCAAAAATGCCGTGCGATTGAGACTTTAGGCGATACGGAAGTTGTTGGACAATTAGACAATTATAAGATTAATTTCCACCGAATAAACTAATATGAACAGATCTAACATACTAGTAAATAAGAACATGATAATCATGATTTTACAAAATATGATTAAGAACTGTATTAAAATGCAACACATACTGTATGGTAACAAACGAGGAAGCTGTGGCCAGTGTTAAATTGCTCCTGTTGGTGTTGGACCGTAGTACCCGATGGTTGATGTAGACGGAAAGCGCGCCGTGTTGACGGACGTGAGCAGTCGCGTGGAGCGCTTCCCAAAAATCATATTAGCCCTCTCCCGGTGCAGGATCTCAAGGATGACAGGTTTCGGAGACCTGCTCTCCTGTTTGCTGGTTGTCGGTGAATCACCGAGCAGTCCACTCAAGGGAGTACCCGTGGTGGTGATTAGATGTGTGTAAGGGAAGCGCAACGCCTTCGAACCCGATGGTCGACTCTAGAACACAAGAGCCAAGATTTATAATGGTTCGGGTCTTCCAGAGGATAATAACCCTACGTCTAGTGTTCTGATGTATAATATGATGGTGGAGCTTACAATACGACGCAATTAAGCTATAGATGCTTAAGGCGTCAAAAGCAAGATGAATAACCTAAGGTTGTATACTAAAAACTTAGAAGTCTCTAGGGGTGCCTCGTCTCCTTTATATAATAAGGAGGTGAGCCCAATAACCTAGGACTCTATCCCGAGTCGATCTAAGATTGTCTATCAAACTCGGATGCTAAATCCCTAATTACATGGATTCTGGCACAATCATATCTTTTTATGTCATATTGTAAGATCGAAATACGTTAACCACGGCAACTAGAGGGGGTGAATGGTTGCAGTACCTCAAAAATAACTACAAAAACAAATTCAGAAAGCTAATTCCCGACCAATTAGTAAAATCCACGACTAGACTGAAATTCCCAAGGACTCAGGAAATTTGAGGGGTTCTCGAATTTTCCGAGGACTTTCTCGAGGACCAAACAAATTTCCCAAGAGCACTCCCGAGAGCTAAAAACAGCCTGACTAAGGAACGATAAAACGAGCGTAACTTTAAAACTGTATCTCAGATTGATATGAAATTTTAACACAATAAACTAGACTTCAATACAAAACTTTCTCAGAAGATTTCACTCAAATCCGAGTTCCCAATCAAAAGTTATGATCCCCGAGATTATCAGCAGCGTAAAAACAGATCAGATCCGTACTAAAAATTAAAACTTTAATTACTCATAAAATACGAGAAATTAACTAATAAAACTTTGCAGATTTATTTCTTAATATCCCAGCAAGGTTTTGGATGAATCAAATCAAATTAAATCGTAAGTAAAAGTGAATCACAGAATAAACCAAAGCGATTCAAACCGATGAACATTAAAAGAAAGAACGTGATATCACACTCCTTGATGCTTGAAGATAAATCTTTATTGTATAGGAGTATTTCCAAGGTGTAATCTAAAGCACCCCTCACCAAATCAAAAATAAAGTCCTAGATGGAAAGAAAAAGGCTAAACCCTAATTTTTCTCTTGATCCTCGTACATCTGTTTTACTCTCCCCTCTAGTCTATTTATAATCCCTCATGGCTGCCACCATGAGCCACAAAAATAATAACTTTTAGAATCCTAATCCAATTAGGAATCCATATCCCTTACGAATCCTCAAATCTCAACTTCCTCTGAATTTTCCTCCTTTTCATATCTACACGCATCCCGCGTACACTATATGGAAACATCTTTTTCTATATTCATACACATCTCGCGTATGACATATGGAAACCTCATCTTCACGTATAGCATCCTCTAACCCGAGCATCCTGCATGATATTCTTGATCATTCTAAGCCTCAACTCCTCCCTAAGCCTAGCTCCGATCACGTCATCGATCACAACTCGTCCTCAAGCAATGCCTGCACATGAACAAACTAAGAAACCCTTTACCGAGCACAAATTTTTTCTAATTTGACTCAATCACTCCGATCAATTCTTTTCAACCTAACTCAAACATTCTAATCAACCATAAACATTGTGTATTCATAGAATAACCAATTTAAAGCACATGATCCAACTCGAACATAAAAAATCCAAGTGATATAAAATCTCGAGTGCTTGAAATTCTCTCGAGAGCTGAATTTTCTCGAGTGCCAAGTGTTGAGTGCCTGATAAGAGTGCTCGACAACTCGACCAAAGTGCTCAACCACTCAAACCAATCAAAACCAATTTGTTCATCACATATCAACATCAAACCAATTTATTCATCATAAATCAATGATCATACACATGATCTCACAATCTCCCTCTTGATGAATACATTTGCAACACCATTAAAAAGCATGATTTTTTTTTGATTTTTGAAAACACAAACACAAGCACACGTTTTTCTCCCCCAAATTTTTTCCGAGAGAACGATAAATAAAATTCCCTCAAAAATTGATTGCAAAAGACAATGATTTCATCAAAAACCATATTTTCCAAATTTCTCTTCTAAGTATTTCTCCCCCTTTGACAATGATTTTATCAAGTAAAGCGAAAGAGAGAAATTATCATGAGAAACACCATTTTTTTATTTGAGAGCTTTGAAGTGTACCTAAAGCAATCCACATGACAATGTTTGTAACATAAATGAAATAAATAGATCTACTAGCTAACAATCAAGCCTAAAAGCCTAAAGATGAAACTAAGCCATAATTCCAAGTTCAAATCAGCACTAGAATTGAATGATTTCAATGATTTATAATGTTGGCTTTCACTAGGACCAATTCAGAAATACCTCACACACAATTCAGTCGTGTCTACAAAACCAAAATAGTGCTTAGTGCTCTTAAAAGTGCAATTCATAGTCATTGAAAATTTCAGAATTGATATATATAACTTTTGTATGAAATTTTCACAAGTGCCTATCTCAGCACAGTGACCACTAATCTAGAGACAGATGGTGCCACCTAAGTTTTGGTCACACGGCCTATTGTGAGGTTCTTACATACACAAGCAGTCTCCATTTTAATGGTTTAGTTTTCTATGATCATCTCTATGTTCATATTAAAGTGCAATGATAAGCAGTCTCGTGAGACGACCTAAGCAAAATATTTTTTCATGAATGCAGAACTTTTTGTGTTTTACACACTTTTTTTGAACTTTCTGTGCTTTTGCACACTTTCTTTCTTTCTGATATTTTTTCATTCAGATATCATTGTTTTGACATTGCACAAGCTATAGTACTGCTAGTACTACAATTGAAAGCACTATCATGGTGAAATAAACACAGCTAGAACATGTGAAAGAATATTTAACTTAAACTGGCCACTAGATCAGCACAACATATTTCTTTATCTTCCACTTGAATATTTATGTGTCATGCGTCATATCTCTAAAAACTATGTCATAGGCTCATAAAACGACTAAAAGACATGAGAGGAAGATTAGTGATCTAAAAATTTCACAAGATATTGCTAGCAAGCATAAAGATTAATTGAAGGTAAAAATCAAAGCTCCATATTTTATTCTTTTTATTTTTATTTTGAATATAAACAATGCACAAAAATAAACATGAATGCATTATGATACAAATGAAAAAACAAACTCTCCCTCAAAACAAACCCATTGGATGAACAATGCCCAATTCTCTTTCGAAGAAAAGCAAAGCGAGAAGAATCCAAAGGTTTAGTAAAAATATTTGCCAATTGTAACTCAGTGTCAATAAAAAGAAGTACATCATCACCTTTCTCCTCATGATCTCTAAGAAAATAATATCGAATGTCAATATGCTTAGTTCTAGAGTGTTGTATTGGGTTCTTAGCAATATTTATAGCACTTGTGTTATTACAATAAAGTGAAACATGATCACAGTTAATCTAATAATCCTTAAGTGTAGAAATAAGCCAAAGAACTTGTGAGCAACAACTAGCAGCAGCAACATATTTAGCTTCAGCAGTGGATTGTGCAACAGAAGATTATTTTCTAGAAGACCAAGCAACAAGTGATATTTTTAAGAAATAACATGTACCACTAGTACTCTTTCTATCAATTCTACAACCTCCAAAATCAGCATCAGAAAAAACTCTTAAACTAACACTTGAGGAAGTAGAGTACCATATGCCAAATTCTTGAGTAAACTTAAGATACCTGAGTATACGCTTGACAGCTTGACGATGTGAAGCACGAGGAGAAGCTTAAAATCGAGTGCATAGACAAATAAAAAATTAAATGTCCAGCCTCAATGCAGTGAGATACAAAAGCGAGCCGATTGTGCTGCGATATTCTTTCTGATCAACAGGCTCACCATCCTCATTAGGATCCAAGGTAAAAGTAGCTCCTATCGGTGTAGAAATTGGCTTGTAGTTTTTCATATCAAAACACCGAAGAAGATCCTTGGTGTACTTACTTTGATGAACAAAAGTACCATATTTTATTTGCTTGATTTATAGTCCCAAAAAGTACGTCAACTCACCTATCATATTCATCTCGAACTATCTGCACATAGTCTTAGAAAACTTGAAAACCAAAGAGTGAGATGAACAACTAAAGATAATATCATCCACGCAAATCTGTATAAAAAGTTGATCATTTCCTTGCTTAAAAAGAAACAAAGTTTTATCCACTTTTCTTATAGCAAAACCTTTTTTAAGTAAAAAAGTTTTCAACCTATCATACCATGCTCGAGGTGCTTGTTTCAAACCATACAAAACTTTAGACAGCTTGAAAACATGATTCGGGAACTTTAGATTTTTAAAACCAAGTGGTTGCTTAACATAAACTTCCTCAGTAATGAAACCATTGAGAAAAGCACTTTAACATCTATTTGATACAATCTAAAATCTTTAGATGCAGCAAAGGCTAAAAGGAGTCTAATGGCTTTAATTCTAGCAACACGAGCAAAAGTTTCATCGAAATCTAAACCTTCTATCGGGGATATGACCCTCGGGTACCCCGTAGTTGGGCTTATCAGACCGGACCAAGGGTAGGCTAAGATTAGTATTGACCATCCGGTATGGCCTATGAATAGGGGTTCGATTCTGATATGGAAAGTTGAGTCCTTATCAGGTAGTCAAGCTCCAGATATGATATTAAGAGATTTATTCATACCAAAATCCTTGTAATTAGGGATTTAGCACCTGAGTTTGGTAGGCAATCCAAGTTCTACTCCGGATAGAGTCCTAGGTCATTGGGCTTACCTCCTGAGTATATAAAGGAGGTGAGAACCCCTAGAGGCATCTAATCCAATCTCGTTTATTCACATCATCTAGTCATCTAGCTCCACCATATTTTCTTGCTTTTGATGCCTTAAGCCTCTATAGCTTAATTGCGTCGTATTGTAAGATCCACCATCATATTATATACCAAAACACTGAACATTGGGCTATTATCCTCTGGGAGGCCTGAACCAATAAAAATTTGGCTCGTGTTTTAGAGTTGACCATTGGGTTCAAAGGTGTCGCGCTTCCCTTATACACATCTAATCTCCACCTCGGGTACCCCCTTGGATGGACTGATCGGTGATTCATCGACAGTTGGTGTGCTAGGTAGGGCGTCATGACGACTTTCACCAAAATCCAATGGCATCACCGCACCATCTCATTTAGCTAAGTATTCTTGTACCCTCACCCTTAAGTGAATAAAGTTGAATCCTATTTTTTGTGCACTTTGCATCGCACATTTTTTCGCTGACCCGCTAAGTTTGACCCCTCTTGAGTTGGTTTAAAATGTCGTGTGCCTAGCTCAACCGGTTGTGCCCCTATGGATTTGCTATAGGTTTGGCGCTAGCAATCGTGCGAGCAAAAATGAGCTGGCGTTAGCGCCCCTCTTGGTACTCAACCACTTACTAAGATCCTCGGGGGCTCGAGTCCTTAGCCTCAACTTTGCCAAAGCCTTGAAGGTCTCGAAAACTCATGACACCTGATGTTGGGTTAGCGCATAAGCAGCATCAGTTTCTCGTGCCTAAGACTATACAACTATACTGGGGGCTCGGGACCCGACCATAGCTGTGCAAAGGACTTAAAAAATCCAGAGTTTCAAAGCTCTCGAGGACTTGTGTTGCCTGATGTCGGTAGACGTATACGTGGCATTAGATATGTGCGTTGAGTACTATATGGCTAACCCAAGGTCTCCTCAAGATGCTGATAGCTTTGGTACATAAAAATTTTCAAGTCAAGTAAAAGGAGGATTTCATTTGTAAAAATAAAGTTCCTTTGCAAAAGACTTAAACTAATCATTTGCTTCTACTTTTTATGGAAGCTACTCTTCAGGAGGGATCGTCGACCGCTCCGGATCTTCGGTAGGCCACAGATAATGCAGAGGCAGTGGTTCCCTGGACGCCGGGGAGCCAATGGAGGAGAAGACAAAGGAAGAAGAAGACAAAAGCGAGCGGTTGCGAGAAGAATGCAACATGATCCTGCGGTTCGGCCGCATTGCATCATGTGGATGGTAGAACATCAGCAAAATCTAGTCAAAGCAAAGACGCCTGCCTATCCCATCAACTGCAACACATTAAATATGGATAGAGAAGACCAAAAAGCAACTTTTCCATGTGTCCGACAGAGTTCGTGACACTTGGGTTCCTCAGAACTCGAGGACTTGTGCGCTCGGTATCTCCCACGGCCTAGGGGCTAGTGCGCCCAAGGACTCATAAGCTCGAAGACTTTCCTGCCTAGGGGCACGATCGCTCAAAGGCTTCGCACGCTTGAGGACTTGAGCGCTCGAGAGCTTCCATCCTCAGGGGCTCACGCGCTCGAGGACCTTGCCTACTCGAGGGCCTTAGCGCTCAAGGACTCGAGCAATCGAGGAGCCAAGCCCTGAGGACTCAAGATCAACCGTACTCGACGACCATAGCGGTTTTAGAATTTCAGCAACAGTCCTCTCCTGATCGATTATCAAACACCGACGATCTCGAAGACAAGATTATCAATGAAGTTTCAAGGAGATTCCTCGGAGTATTCATGTAGAGATAAAAGATTCTAGAAGGCTTTCTTTGCAGGTTATTCTTGGACCCTCGAGCTAAATGTTCTATTTAACTCGAGGCTCGAGGGCTACACCATGTGGGTGCACCTATGCGGTGCACCTCACACGAAAGAAGGAGATCCAAGGCTTTTTCAAAGACATCAAAGTTCAACAAAAACATTGAAGTTCCAGGTTAAAGAAGAGCTCCTCCCAGCTTGTTTTATCGAAGATTTCTTCAACCAAGCTAAGAAGAGTTCGGGGGCTACTGTCAGGGATATGACCCCTGGGTACCTCGTAGTTGGGCTTATCAGACCAGACCAAGGGCAGGCCAAGACCAGTATTGACCGTCTGGTATGGCCTATGAATAGGGGTTCGATTCTAATAAGAAAAGTTGGGTCCTTATTGGATAGTCAAGTTCCAGATATGATATCAAGTGATTTATTCATACCGGAATCATTGTAATTAGGGATTTAGCACCCGAGTTTGGTAGACAATACAAGTTCTACTTGGGATAGAGTCCTGGATCGTTGGACTTACCGCCTGAGTATATAAAGGAGATGAGAACCCCATTAGAGGCATCTAATCCAATCTCATTTATACACATCATCTAGTCATCTAGCTCCACCATATTTTCTTGATTTTGACGCCTTAAGCCTCCATAACTTAATTGCGTCATATTGTAAGACTTACCATCATATTATACACCAAAACACTGGATGTAGGGCTATTATCCTCCGGGAGGCCTGAACCAGTATAAACTTTGGCTCTTGTGTTTTAGAGTCAACCATCGGGTTCGAAGGCGTTGCGCTTCCCTTACATACATCTAATCTCTACCTCGGGTACCCTCTTGGGTGGACTGATCAGTGATTCACCGACACCTTCCACATGAGTAAATCCTTGAGCAATAAGCCTAACTTTATTTCTAACAATTAAACCATCATCATTCTGTTTATTTTGAAAACCCATTTAGTTCCAATGATGTTATGACCTTGAGGAGGTTCAACAAAATTCTAGACTTTATTGCATTCAACATTTTCAAGTTCTTCATGCATGGCATTGATCAACGATTCATCAGTTAGAGTATGAGAAATATCTTTGGGTTCAAAAGAAACAACAAACGTTGAATGAGCATGAGAGTTAGGAGACGTAAACCTGGAACGAGTGTCACGCTCATAGAGATTACCAATTATTTGTTCAAGAGGGTGTTGACGTTGAACGTGCAAAGGAGCAGAAACATATTGAGAAATATCTTGTATAACATCTTTAAGGGATAAAGTGATCTCTCAAGGAACATTCAAAGTTGTAGAGACTTCATCTCCTTATGGTTGATATTGCTCCTTGACTTCCTCGAGGTGCTGGTTGGACTCGACCCGGACATCGGTCTGACCACCAGCCACATCGACGTCTTCATCATCACTTTCTTTAACAAAGATACTTTCATCCTCTCCCTGAATCTGTGCACCTGTACCTGTAATGTCGGGTCTAGTACCAGGACTAGCCTTATCAAAAGTGACTTCACAAGTCTCCACAATTTAGTTAGTTTCTAGAACAAGTACACGGTAGCAGCTATGAGTATGAGCAGGGTAACCAAGAAAAATATCATCTTGAGATCTTGCTTCAAATTTATCTAAATTTCTAGATTTCAACACAAAGCATTTGCACCCAAAAACTCTCAAGTGAGAAACACTAGGTCTATGTCCAAAACGAAGCTCATAAGAAGTTTTGCGTAGCTTTGATCGTAAGAAAACTCTGTTTGAAATATAGCAAGCTGTAGAAATTGCTTCAGCCCAAAACTTCTTAGGAGTCTGATATTCATCAAGCATAGTCCTAGCCATCTCAACCAAAGTTCTATTCTTTCTTTCAACAACACCGTTCTGTTGTAGAACTCTTGGTGAGGAAAACTGATGTTCAATGCATTTTTCAGCACAAAAGTACTCAAAATATGAACTTTCAAATTCAGTACCATTGTCACTTCTAATTGCTCTAAGTGCTCCCGGGAGTTCAACAGAAAGTCTAATAACCAAGTTTCGAAAAAGATCAAAAGCTTTATCCTTAGATGCCATGAAGAAAATCCAAGAGTATCAAGAGAAATCATCAACAATGACAAGAACATATTACTTTCTCCCAACAGATCAAACTCGAGCTAGTCCAATAGTATCCATGTGTAAAAGTTGACCAGGTGCAGTTGTCGTAACCAAGGTAATAGGAGCATGTGAGCTAGAAACTATTTTGGCATGATGACAAGAAGAGCAATCCAAATCAGCAACACCTTTAAGTTTCAGTAAGCCACAAATAAGATCCAAACCACTAACACGAGTGAGATGATCAAAACCAACACGACCAAGTCTATGATGCCAGAAGAATAAATCTTTAGAATCATTGGCAACTAGACATTTAATCTTAGAAGATGAAGGTGAATTAAAACTAGCTTTAAAAACTCTTCCAAAACGTGAAATCTCGAATACAAGATCACCGGAGGCATCAAGAACTTTACAACCAGATTTTAAAAAACACACCTCAAGATTCTCATCAATAATTTTTGATATCGAAAGCAAGTTGTATTTTAAATTATCAACAAGAGCTATATCTTTGAACATAAATTTATCATTTACCTTGACTGTACTTTTTGTAATGATGATGCTATTAGAAGCATCCCCAAAAGTCACTGATTCAGACCAAGATGCACGTGTGAGGGAGGAGAACTAATTTTTGTCACTAGACATATGGCGTAAACATTAGGAGTCTACTAACCATATGTTCTCCTTCCTCGCTCTCAATGCCTACACATGAGAAGATGTCGAGGTCTCAGTACTAGGGTTAGTTAAAAGAATTTTCAAAATCCAGCACTGAGACACCCAACCAGAAACACCAGTAGGCAAAAATCCTCGAGAAAAATCAATGTCGCTTTTACCTGTTACCGAAATAGGGCGTTGTCGGTCAAACCACTGATTAACACGTGGTCCGACCATCGACTGAGGTCGACCCGACCGCCTCAAATGTTATGGCCCGACTGTTCTATTAGATTCCACAAATGGCTATTGCCACTTATGTTTAGCAAATGATTTTTTTATATTCTTTTTCTGTTGTTGTGCAAGTCTAAAATAGAACTGAACAAATGTCTATCTTTTCCACAATATGTATAATTATACTTCACAGGTTTAGTTGTTTTAGATGCAGAAGCAATTGCACTTGATGTTGCTAAGTTTGACAAGATTCCAGCAGATTTAAAAACTATTTATTATAGTTCTAGTTGAATCTTAATCTTACCTCTTTGAATAACCTTGATTGCAGTAGGTTGATGAGAAGTAAAATAAGCACGAGCATCAAAACCTAGTCCTCTATGATTTGTGGTTACTTTAGATATATCCAATGTTGAGGTTCTTTTTACCAGTTAAAAAGCATTGCAAGGATCTTTACAGATAATCAACTTCTTTTTTCAAAGCAACATAATTTTATAAACATCAGCAATGCTCTTTTATTTGTGACAGTTTAAATAAGACAACGTCTCATGAGTAAGCAAGTTATTTTGCAAAAGTTCAACTCTACCATAAGCATCTTTTAGTTTTAATTCGAGCAATGAATAGTTTGAACAAGAAGTTGAATCATGTTTCACAACGGTTGAGCACTTCATGTTCTTTAGTTGTTTGAGATTGCTACAGTATAAGTCATTTACCAAAGAATTCGCATATAAAGTAACTTTTATCTTTTTTTGATAGTTCTTGGTAATAAACAGTTCATCAACAACTCGAGAAAGCACGGTAGTACCAATAGCAAAACAAAATTCATTCTTGAGAATTTTATCATTAAGCTTATGAAGAGTAGAAGCATGAACATCTCGCTGTAAAGTTCATTCTCGCTGGAGCATACTATGTCACGTGCCATGAAACATATTCTAGTCAGGTCATTCTTCTTGCCTTTGTCTTCATCTTCACTTCCATCACTCATTGAGTCCACATCACTCATATCAACTTGATCGAGGGCGGCAAGGACTTGATGCACCATCTTCTTGTAGTTGTGGTTATTCATCTTACCTTCTTTGGATGGACTCTTGCTATCCTCCTTGTCTTCTTTCGACGATTTCTTGAGCTTAGGACAGTTAGAGCGAATATAGAGCGAATCTTTATTGCATAAGAGTGTTTACAAGGTGCAATCCAAAGCACCCTCACCAAATCACGAACAAAGCCCTATATTGAGAGCAAACTAAACCTTATTTTTTCTCTTGATCCTCATACATCTGTTTTGCTCTCTCATTTAGTTTATTTATAATCCCTCATGGCTGCTACCATGAGCGACGAAAATAACAATTTTTGGAATCCTAATCCAACTAGGAATCCATATCCCTTACGAATCCTCAAATCTCAACTTTCTTCGAATTTTCCTCCTTTCAATATCTGCACGTATCCCGCGTACACCATATGGAAACCTCTTTTTCCATATTCGCACACATCCCACATACGACATATGGAAATCTTATCTTCACGTGTAGCATCCTCTAGCCCGAGCATCCCGTATGACATCCTTGATCGTTGTGAGCCTCAACTCCTCCCCAAGCCTAGATCCAATCCCGTCATCGACCACGACTCGTCCTCAAGCAATGCCTGCACATGAACAAACCAAGAAACCCTTTCCCGAGCACAAGTTCTTTTCAACTTGACTCAATCAGTTCGATCAATTCTTTTCAACCTAACTCAAATATTCCAATCAATCATAAACATTGTGTATTTATAGAATAATCAATTTAAAGCATATGATCCAACTCGAACAACAAAAATCTGAGTGATCTAAAATCTCGAGTACTTGAAATTCTCTTGAGGGCTAAATTTCCTCGAGGGCTATCTCTCGAGAGCTGAATTTCCTCGAGTGCCAAGTGCTGAGTGCCTGACAAGAGTGCTTGACAACTTGACCAAAGTGCTCGACCACTCAAACCAATCAAAACTAATTTATTCATCACATATCAACATCAAACCAATTTATTCATCATAAATCAATGATCATACACATGATCTCACACATATCTAGAGTCCAGTCACCCGATAAGGGCTCAACCTTTCTTATCGGGACCAAACCCACCTCCATGGGTCATATCGGACATCAATGCTAGACTTGATCTGCTCTTGGTTCGGACTGATAAGCCCAATTGTGGGGTATTCGGGGTCACATCCCCGATAACAGCTCCCGTGCTCTTCTTAGCTTGGTTATAAAAATCTTCGCCTAAACAAGCTATGAGGAGCTCTTCTTTGATCTAAATCTTGACATTTTTACTGAATTCTGATTTTCTTGAATAAAGCTTTGATTTTCTTTCATCGTGTGATGTGCACCGTGTCGATGTACCCACACGATGTAGTCCCCGAGCCTTGAGTTAAATGGAACATTTGGCTCGAGGGTCAAAAACAATCTGCAAAGGAAACCTTCTAGAACTTCTATCTCTTGATACACCCTTTGAAGAACCTCTTTGAAACTTTGTCGATGAACTTATGCTCTAGGACTATTGGCGTTGAGGCTATGTTTGGAGGAGGCCATGACTGAAGTCCTGAGACCATGGTGGTCTCGAGCATGGTTGATCTTGAGTCCTCGGGCACGTGAACCCCCAGACGTGGAAGCCCCCGGGCGCACAAGCCCCCGAGCATGCAAGGTCCTCGGGCTTGCGAGTCCTCATGAGTCCTTGGGCACGCAAATCCTTGAATGGGCGAGCCCTCGAGCGTGAGGGTCTTTGAGCATGCGAGCCCCTAGGCATGGGACCCATGAGTGCAGGTGAACCCAAGCGTTGTGGACTCCACCAACGCACCCAAAAGACACTTTTTAATCTTCTCCACGCACAATTAATGTGCGGTAGTTTGAAGCGACAAAGGAGATGTTCTGCCCCTGACAGGCCCACGTGTAGGCGCAGTCGGTGGATGGAGAAGCAGAATCACCAGGCTGCCTCGGCCACAATGGGCGCGTCGACCGAGGGGACACTTCCATCACGACGATTGCACCTTGTGCCGTGGCGATGGTTGTAGGATTATTTAAGCCACTTCCTTCGCCACTACACCACATGCAACCGATTTGAATCCCTTCCCTCTGCAACCGTTAGCTTTTATTTCCTTCTTCTTCTTCGTTCAACCTACTGGCTCTCTACTGTCTGGGTCACCATTGTGGTTGCATAATCTGCTATTGGAAAGCTCGCCACCTCTTTCAGTTGAAGCCAATGGCCTATGGAGGTTCACTACCGCCTCCCCCTTCGGTGGAGTGGGAGAAGTCGGTGATGTCGAGGGGTTGGCTACATGAACTGGTGGTGGCCGGATTTCTCCCAGAGCAAGTGGTGTTCGGGTGGCGTGCGGCGAAGGATGAGGAGTTCCCAACGCCGGACACCCCCGAGATCATCCTGTTCAAGTCCTTTCTCGAGTGTGGGCATGGCTTGCCCACGCATCTGTTCGTTCGGGGCCTCCTACATCATTACGGGATTGCCCTCGGCCACCTTACTCCTAACTCCATCCTCCACATCGACGTCTTCATGTACCTATGTGAAGCGTACCTCGGAGTGGATCCACATTGGAACCTCTTCTGATACTTTTTCATCCTCCGCCAGTCCTCAGGGCCCAAGGCTATCGGCGGTGCGATGCTCCATCTTTGCACTACCAGGTTCGGTGAGTACCTGAAGATGTCGGTCACCTCTTCGAACAAGGGGTGGAAGACAGAGTGATTCTATGTGACAAACCACCTGCCAGCCGTTGAAGCCAACACCGGGCCAAAGCTGGAGCCCTTGACAAGCTGGGGTGACCAAGCTCTCTCGTCCGACGAAGACTAGGTCTGGGAACTGGTCACGCTGGTGAAGGACCTCTGGGCAGACGGGCTGATGGGAGTCAGGGTTGCTGCTTGCTTCCTGCTATGGCGGGTGTTTCTGTTGCTGCTCCAAGCAAAGGCAGCCTATGATATGATCGGGCTCTTCAACTCGAATGCTCTGATGCCCGAGTGGATGCCTCGGGACAAGGTCACCAAGTGCCTCAACTCCTTTACCAGAAAGTCTTGTTTCTCGGTTGACCTTAGGTTCATGACGTATTGCGTCTTGAACCCTCGACCGTGGGTAAGTCTTTGGCCTTATGTTTTTGACATTTTTCGTTCCTCATTTTGTTTTGTGCTTGTGCTAATGCCTGACCACCCACACAGTGTGATATGCCCTAGCCATAGGGTCACGCAGCATACTTCTCAGAAGCACTGCACCCCGAGCACCCTAGGAGTGTTGACCAGCTTCGCCGTCTACCGATCTGAGGTAGTGCCGGGCCATCCCTTCTACTCTCAAAGCGGAAGGGGAAGGAACTGGGTGGGACAAGCAAATGCTCGAAGCCCACTAAAGTTGGGGTGGACGGGGCCCTGATGCTCAAGAGGTGCCGGCTGCTCCTCGACACGGAGGAGCCTGAGGAGGAGGGCGATGCCATGATTTCTGATGTAGCATTGGCCCCTCCTCACCCTATTTCGGTGAAGGCGTCGAAGCGTCCAGCTGCCAGGACGTACCGCATCGAGTTGAAGTGAGGCTCGAGCTTGTACACGTATTGTTACTTCTGGTCTTTTATTGATCCTTAGGCGTTGCGACTTACAGGGTGGCTGGGGTCGATCTCCCACATGGACCGTCAGTGGAGCAACTGTTGCCGGCCATGACCATGGTGGTCAAGGCATCGGGTGCCATGGTGCCCAAGGATGGCAGCGTGGCCCCTACTATCACGGGTGCCACGGATTTGGAGGTGGCACCGGCTCTGGCTCCAGGTGGTGGGGATGCCTCTATGATGCTAGTGGTGGTGGCTGTCAATCCTTCGATGAAAGCGTTGGCTATCAAGCAAGCCATCGACCCCTTAGTTGAGGGAGCGGCGGCTAGAGATAGTGCCGCGTAGGTCACGGTGCTCGAGGTGGAGATTGCCGATCTCTAAGAAGGGGCTGCTCAGGTCATCTGGTTCCCCTCCCCGATAGCGACAGGTGGTCTTGAGTTCGGAGCGGGACCCGGGACCCCTCGCGTAGTGGCCGCAACCCCTAGGCTAGCTCAAGGCCCAGCTTCAGGAGAAGCTGCTGCCCTACTGTCATGGCTTGCCGAGGTAAGTCCCTTTGTCCTGTGGTTGATTTGTTCTTTTTCTTGCGTAACCGCTTCAACGGTTGTTTGTGTCTTGCAGCTTGTCTGAGTGCAGCATGCGGTGGATGTGGACTGGGTGGTGGTCCTCGAGGCCGAGGTCGAGTCACTCCATCATGAGCGTGCTGACCTTTTGGCCCAAAACACGGAGCTGACATGGAGGGCCATCTTGGCAGAGGAGGTAATGGCCGATGATGCCACCCGGGCAGCCAAGGAGGTCGATCGCAGAGGGTGGCTATGAGAGCTGCTGCCGAGGTGGCTTCATCCACCGCCGAGGTGGCGAAGAAGGCCGAGACGATCCTCCGGGGCACCCTCGGCACAGTGAAGGCGGTGGCAAATTCAGCGTCCATCGAATACTAGAGTAAGTATTTGCAAGTGACTGTCTTCCTATTCTTGCGCTTTTTGTCTTGATTTAATTTCTGTCAATCTGAGGAGCCATGGTGAATACCATGGGGATGATGAGTGATTGTCAACGGGAGAGATGATGAGTGATTGTCCGGGTTTTCTCAGCTTGTTTGGATGATTTCTACTTTGAAAGATTATGGGTTGTCTTTTCCTGCCAGAGTTCCTTTGTTTTGTGATAGCACCAGTGCAATTAGTGTAGGAAAGAACCCATGTCTTCATTCGAAAACCAAACATATTGATGTGCGCTTTCATTTTTTGAGAGATCAATATGAGAAGGGCGTCATTGACCTTATTCATGTTGATACACATTCTCAGCTAGCAGACATTTTGACTAAACCCCTGGATCAAACCACGTTTGAACGCTTGAGAGGGGATTTGGGTGTACTTTATCCTTTTTTATGGATATTTTTTTTGAGTTTTTCTTTCTCTTTTGTTTCTTCTTTTTACATTTTTTGTGTTGTGTCTCATGCATCTTTGCATTTGTCATACTTGCATTTGTCACTAGCTTCACCTATATGATATACTGTTTTTACATGTCTATGCTTGCTTATGCTTTGGAAAAATGCCATTGTCCATGTTATATTTGCTCATATGAATGAATATGAAATCTGTCATTAGCATGGCTTTTCTTTTACAAATTCAAAATTGATCACTGCTTAGACTGGTTTCTAGCATGTGTAGGTTGATTGCTCTTGCTAGCTTTTACATACCTAGTAGCAATTTCCTTTTTATTATGGATGCAAATATGCAACTTGGCTATCACATTGCTTGCTCATGGAATTTTATATTGAAAATGCTAAATATCATGAAAATATCCATGTCTTGTGCTGAAAATGAAAAGATTCAGGCGGGTTTGCTTTGTCCTACTAGTGTGTTCTAGACTGCTTACCATTGCACTTTGGTATGAACTGGGACATACTAGTGGATGCTAAAACCAATGTCTTAAGCTTCTGATGGTCAAAATGACCTAGGCTTGACTTGGTTGGAATATAGAGGCTTGACAAGCAAATAACCCCTGGCACTAAATCAAAAAGCAAGTAAAATAAAAAAAAGAGCTTAAAATATTGAAAAACAAGTTTGCTGAGGCTCCTTATGTTTGGATATGCTTATCTTAGTAGATAATGGTTAGCTTGTGCATTTCATGTCTTATCGTGCTTGTGAGCTAGTTCTGGTGGTGATATTTTCTTTGCAAAATTATATCAACTGCTTGCTCCTGATTTTCTTTAGACGATTTCATCTGAGCCTGTTATACATGGTACATGAACATTATCTACTGCTTATGCTTGCAATGACATGATATGTGCTAGTGATCATATTCTTGAAGCTTGTGATTTGCACTTCACTCCACCTTGCATTTATGGCATATTTTGAGGGGGAGCTGTTTCCCAGGGGAAGTGAGTGTGTTCTGTGAGTGCATGTGTGCTTGATGAGTCCAATTGTCAACAAGGGGGAGAGTTTTGACATTTGGAAGAGTCAAGGGGGAGAGTTCAAGTTTAAAATTGTTTAAAATTTTGGCTTCTCCTATTGATTTATAGTTTTGGTTTCTCTCTTGTTGATTTTTCTAGAACTTGCACTCATTTGGACTTTTGTCTTTTCTTTGAAATCTTTGTTGATTTCTTTTGTGTTTAACCTTAATGACCTTTTCGGGCTTTTGTTTGGCTTTTAGTCATTGGTTAAATTTTTTTTCTCTTTAGTTCCTTCTATGTTTTCTCGTGCCTTGTTTTCGTGTTTCCACATGTGTTTCCAGGATACCCAAAGTTGAAGATGACGGTGGTGTTGACAATGCACTCATCAAGGGGGAGATTGAGGAGCCATGGTGAATACCATGGGGATGATGAGTGATTGTCAACGGGAGAGATGATGAGATGAAGAGGAGATGCGGAGAAGAAGAAGTGAAGAGATGAAGTGATGAGTTGAAGTCCTCTGAGGAGAGGCAGTGACTTGCCATGGTGTTGCCCGTGTGACTCAGGTACATGGACGGACGATCGTCGGACTGAGGAGTCGCGAGATCATGGCGGTCCAATCCGGGTACACGGAGCAGAGGCGGCAAACGGACGTGACTCATCATGGTGTCGACCGGTGCGACTCAGGTACACGGACGACCGACTGCCGGGCTGAGGAGCCACGGGGTCGGATCAGTCCAATCTAGGTGCACGGTGCGAGGGCAACGGACGCTTTGACGACTTCGGCTTAAAACCGTCACCCGTTAACGAAAAAGTGGAGAAAACGTTAAAGATAGCGGTGTCGTGACGGCTACGAAAAGTTCGGCACCGAATAAATATCTGTAGTGTCATTTTATGTTTTTGCCCTGTGGG
>KE371230.1:0-15550 GCA_000418225.1 Zizania latifolia
TAATCACTCGCGAGTTGGATACTTGAGATTGAGGAAGTTTTTATCCTAAAAGATTTGTATCGGATTGCCAGGTGTGACTTTATTATCTAGTCTCGAACTGATTACTCTCAAGTCACTTGCAAGTCCAATACTTAAATTTTAGGAGTTCGTTTTTTCCGCTGTGAATTTTATTTGCGTCCATTCACCCCCCTGGTCGCTAGTTTTGGTCCAACACTAGCCCTGGGATCTTACTTCAAAAGCCATCGGTTCTGATACCGACACCTTCGGGAGCAAATGGCCGTACCCGCTGAGCGTCGCTCAAAACGGCAGAGCATACAGGCCGATCGGGAGGTAATCATGAACAAGAAGGCTTCTCTTGACGCCCTAGAAGGCGAGCCTACTGCGGTTGAGCGTCAGTTCAATTAGCTTCTTGCTGAAGAGGCCGATCTCGTCTCCTGTTTAGAGGCCATTCATGCCCATATCACTTCCTCTCGACAAAGGTTGATGGAGCTACCGGCAGAGATTGAAGCTCAATGGCGGGAGTTGAACACCTTTGCCAATGAAGCCCTTCGTCGTCACTAGCAAGCAAAGTTGATCCCTGGAAGTGATGAGGAAGACCTTCAAGAGTTGGCTGCCATCAATGACGTTCGTGACCGCGTTGTGGCTTCTCTCATCGCTTTTCTTTGTGATCCGTGAATAACTGTTCTCATTTAAGTTGTAATCCTTCGATGACACCTTGAACTATTTTCTGGTAATTTCTTAAGGCAACATTCCTAATGTTGGTTATTCCTTCGATTATGATTGTTGCTCTTATTTTTGTTCTAAAGGCGATACTCTCAGTATCGGCTACTTGATGATTGCTCTGTTTCGCATGCATCGGCCTCCTAGCCAATTATGTCTTGATCTAGACACTCGGATGGTATCTCTTCAGGTACTTGCCATTGAGTGCCTTCACGAACACTTTTTCTTCTAACGTTTTCAATACATAGGCATTGCCTGGTACGACACGGCTTATCCAACAGGGACATTTCCAATTAGAAGACCATTTGCCATACGGTTATCCTTAGTCCCAATCGGTAGCATGAGTTTCCAGACTAGATCGTCTTCTTCAAACATTTTGACCGATACTTTATTATTATAGTGTCTGACCACCCTTGCCTTGTTCTCTTCTACCTTTCTGAGTGCTCAAAACCGATTCTGCGCCAAATCTTCTAACTCATCAGTCATCAACCTATAGTAGTCATCGGCCATTAATTCATTCTGAAGAGCGAGACGTCTAGAGCCAATGTTTGTTTCCCATGGTAGTATGGCTTCGTGTCCATAAACAAGCTGGTATGGTGGTACTTGAGTTGAACCGTGGTAGGCCATCCGATACGTCCACAATGCATCGGCTAGCATTGTGTGCCACTTCTTGGGTTGCTCTGTAATCTTGCGCTTGATTAATTTTATCAGACTTTTGTTTGAGGCTTTGGCTTGTCTGTTGGCTTGGGCATAATAAGGCGATGAATTCAGCAACTTGATTTCCATGCCGACTACGAACTGCTGGAACTCATCTAACATAAATATTGAGCCTTGATCTATGGTGATTGTTTGAGGAACCCTAAATCTATAGATAACATATTCTTTAACGAACTCTATAGCTTCCTGGGATGTTACTTTCTTCAATGGTATCGCCTCTACCCACTTGGTGAAGTAATCGGTTACCGCCAATATAAAGTTGTGTCCCTTGCTGGACGACGGGTAAATTTGCCCGATCATGTCTATCCTCCAGCCTCTGAATGGCCATGGTTTGATGATTGGGTTCATGGCTAATGCGGGAGCTCACTATATGTTTCCAAACTTATGGCAGTCCTGGCATCCTTTATAGTACTTGGAATAGTCTTCAAGCATTGTCGACCAAAAATATCGTATTCACCTTAGCAACCACTTCATCTTATGGGCTGATTGATGGGTTCCACAAATTCCTTCATCTACCTCGCACATCACCACCTTTGCTTCCTATAGATTAAGGCATTTTAACAAAACACCATCAATCGTCCGATAATATAACTTCTCGTCTAGCAATACATACTTCAATGCCTTGTAACGGAGCTTTCTTGAGGCCGATTGGGATGGATCCCATAGATAGCATATTATCTCGCCCTTCCAGTCTTTGGCATCAATATCGGCTATTTCTGCTTCAACGAGTTTGTCTATCGGCTGATACCCTGATGTGGCTTGTGCTAAGTCGTTGGCTTCTAGGTTTTGATTCCTTGATACATGTGTCAGCGATACCATCTTGAACCTTTTTAATAACTCTTGACATTTTTCAAAATAAGCCCTCAAATTCTCATCTTTGCAATCATATTCTTCGGAGAGCTACCTGATTACCAGCAAGGAATCCTCCACGATCTCGATGGCATCGGTCTCTATTTCTGATAACAATTTCAACCCTTTGAGGACCATCTCGTATTCTGCTTGATTATTGGTGTAATAGGGCTTGATTATACAAGAGAATTCGAAGCTTGCCCCACGAGGTGATATGATTACCAGCCCGATGTCGCATCCGTGCCTACATACAGATCCATCAAAGAAAAGAGTCCATGGTATTGGCTCTGTTAGCATTATACCCTAGAGGCAATATAAAGATGTTGTACGTGGTATACTATGTTTATGATATAAAGTTATTTGTTCCTTGAAATAGATTATCATTATAGATCAATAAGTACGTGACATGTTCATGAGATTTATAATGTGACTATTTCTAAATAATCCCTGGTCTGTTTTAAGTCATATATGGAACAGATATGACTGAGATCGGCATGTGTATTGATTGATGATCATGTCTCATGGATCATGGGTATGAAGATACCAACTCAATAACATGGACATGTGTTGGAGAACATATATTGGATAGACCCACTATGAGGCACTGTTGAGATCCTATCTGTCATCAGTAGGTCTCAGTAGTGTTTCTATAAAGTCCTTAGACCTGAGATCATCATGGTTCCCAACATAGGTAGTAGCTTGCTTTGAGTCTACCAAACGCTACTCCATGACTCGGTAGTTATAAAAGTACTCATCGGATATGCTATGAAACATGTAGTGGGATGTGAGTGATCAAGATAGAATTTACCCGTCCTTGCGGGAGAGATATCTCTTGGCCTCTCAATATAATGGATTATGGAAGTGCATGACCATGCCGATATGATTAAAGAATTAATCAAAAGTTATAATCTAATACGGAGATCAAGAGAGGATCGAGCTATTGATAGGACGGCACAAATCTCACCTCGTGCTCGATCGATATCGTGAGGCAAAGAGACATGTACATATGGAACATTAGAAGGTTCAGCCGATATGATCTTTACGCATACATGAGTTAATATGCTTTGCTGGAGGCCGCTGTTAATGGAGTATGGAAAGGGGTTTCTATATGTTAACCAAGCTATACGTGAACCTATAGGGTCACACACTTAACGGGTTAAAATATTGGATTCGAGTTGGGCTCAATTTGGATAGAGATCCAAACAGGTTTGGATGGAGATCCAAACAGATCGGATAGGGATCCGAGTAGAGTCTTGGTTGGGCCCGGAAGGGCCCAAGCTAGGATGTCTATATATATGAAGGTGCAAGGCATAAGGAAGCTAAGCTTTTGCCTCGCATGTTGATGTGTTTCTCGTGCTAAGTTGTTAGCCACCGAGAGCAAACCCTAGCCACCACCTCTTGAGAGCCCGACCATCTCGCCGACCGCCTTGGTACTAGTATACCACCGGCCAACGTTCCTATCCTAGATGTTGATGGAAATATACCCAAGAGAATTCTAGGGGAACCGAAAGTTCTAGCTTGAGGCTGGAAGTTCCGGTAGGACCGAAAGTTCTGGGCCAGCCCTAGTTTTGGTTTCTAAAGAAGCCAGAAGTTTTGGTTCGACCAGAAGTTCTAGGCCTACCTGAATGGTGAATTCTAGACGAACCGGAAGTTCTAGGTCCTAGAAGTTCCGGGTCGAAATAAATTCGATACAGAATATTATTTTTGGAAGTTCCAGTTGGACCAGAAGGTCTGGGTCCAGAAGTTCTGGTTGGGCTGAAAGTTCTGGACTGAAATAAATTTGTACAGAAGGTTATTTTCAGAAGTTCTGAGCCAAGCGAACAGATTAGATCTGTTAGGCTTTAATACTGATTAAAGGCCCATGAGAGGGCACTATATAAGGAGAGGAGGGGCTAGGACGAAAGGGCTGCTGTTGCTTGTTGCTTCGACCTAACCCTAGCCACCACCTCTCCTGGCTACACCGGTTGTGGCCATCTCTCCCTTGATCTCTCGCGTGGTACTAACATACCGACTTGAGGTGATCACGTCCCTGTACGTGTAGATACTATAGAGGCGCCACTGTTACTGCGGTGTTGATCTTCCCATGGAGATCACCGGACTACGTCGTCTTCATCACCGATGAACGAACGAGATTCATCAACTCTACTTCCGCTGCCCTAGCGCGTCTCGTGGCTAGAGATAACGATCTATGATCCCATTACACACATGGTTTCTAGGCGAACAGGATAAATTTTTTTGAAATTAACGCTAGTGTAGCCACCCCATAACCCAAGAGTGGTATCAGAGCCTACGTGCGTAGTGTTCGATCTGGATCGATCACATATAGGTGATATGTGGTGGAAATAGATTAGATCTATTACAGTCAGATTTTTAGAAGTTCTGGTTGGACCGGAAGTTCCAGGCCAAAATAAACTTCGAAACAGAAGGTTATTTTGAGAAGTTTCGGGTGTGACTCAAAAGTTTTGGGCTAAATAAATTCAATACAAAAGGTTGATTTCGGAAGTTCCGGGCCCTTCGACCGAAAGTTTCGGGCCTTTGAGCCAGAAGTTCCGGATCTTGTTCAGTCACGTTTATAGATTCTACGCCTAACTTGTTTTTGCAGAGAATGTTGTGACCGATATGGTCTTACAATGTATAAGATACAAGCATATAATTTTCATGGCCTACGTGTCATGGTTAATTGCAGCCCATGGCTGTTCAAATGTTGTACGACCTGCGCGTCAACATGTGATGCTGCTGCTCATGTAATTAATATAGTGCTATTAGGAGTAATAGACTGATACAAGTTCATGGAGGCCTGGAGCGTGATGACCCGAAGGACAGGAACCATGGAGATGGAGATCACCATGTGAAAAGGGCCATACTATGTCACAGTTAATATGATTGCCTGTGATGTTTACTTATGTTCCTGTCATACTATTCATCTATGTTTCTGTGTGCGGTAGGCATCGTTACTATGTTAGAATAGTTTCCCTCAGAAAATTAAGAACCTTGATGCCCTTTCCAATAGCTGCATCTATAAAGGTTTTGATCATTGCATGGTAGGTCTGCCAAAGCAGGGTGCCATCTTTTATCTTAATCAGTTAGGGTGGATGTCGGACAACCACATGCATAGTTGGGCGTCGAGGCATTGGATGCCACCCCAACGAACAAGAGTCACATAGGGATGTGATTAGCAAGTTGTTGATTACCTATGTCACTAATCTTCTAGCAGTGATGGAGTTAGTTGAATATGGATCTTATCCCACTACATGTCATAAGAGGAAAAATGATTATATATATCATGTAGTGGAGCATGTTTTATTTGATAGAAGATTCACATAGCATAGTGCTGAACCTTATATTTTTGTTGTAGATCATGGCACCTACTGCTAAGAACACTTCCAATTTTAATCTGTGATTAATTCTTGAAAAGGAAAAGTTTTCTAGAACAAACTTCATTGACTGGTATAGAAACTTGAGAATTATTCTCAACCAAGAGAAAAAGGAATATATTCTAGAGGACCCCCATCCTGATGAACCAAAAGATGATGCATCTGCCGTGGATAGGCGGGCTTATGAGAAGCACGCCAACAATTCAATTGATGTCAGCTGTCTCATGCTTGCCTGTATGTCCTGAGCTTCAGAAGCAATATGAGGACAGGGATGCCTACGATATGATCGTGGGACTCAAAGGCATATTTGAGAACCAAGCACAGACTGAAAGGTACAACATCTCAAAGTCTTTGTTTGCGTGCAGGTTGGCAGAAGGCAGGCCAGCCAGTCCTCATGTGATCAGGATGGTTGGTTACATTGAGAGCCTGAAAAAACTTGGTTTTCCTCTTGACCAAGATTTGGCCACGAATGTGATTCTCCAGTCGCTCCCTATGAGCTTCGAGCCATTCATTTTAAATCTTTATATGAACAGCATGGAAAAAAACTTGGCTGAATTATATGGGATGCTAAAGACTGCTGAGGATAGCATTAAAAAGAATTCTAATCATGTGATGATGGTTCAGAAGGATAGTAAGAAGAGAAAACGTAAGGGAAAGGCTAAAGCTTCAGATGTGATCTCGAGCCCTAAGTCTAAACCAGCTGGAAAGTCCAAGACTGGCCCTGCTACTTCTGACACTTGCTACCACTACCATAAGACTGGCCCTTGGCGGAGTAATTGCAAGTTATACTTGAAAAAACTCAAGAAAAAGAAAAGAAGTGTGACTTCTACTTCAAGTATAAATGTTATTAAAATTAATCTTGCTACTCGTCCAAGTGATTCATGGGTATTTGATACCGGATCAATGATTCATACTTGCAAAGCATTGCAGGGACTGAAAAGGACTAGAAAGTGTGCAAGAGGTGAATTGGATGTCCGTGTCGGCAATGGTGCAAAAGTTACTGTGTTGGCCGTCGACGTTTATTCTTTGTCGCTACCCTCAGGATTAGTTTTGGAATTGAATAATTGTTATTTCATTCCTGCCTTGGGCAGAAACATTATCTCTTTGTCATGTTTAGAGGAAGACGGTTTTGAATTCGTAATAAAGAATAAGTGTTGTTCGGTATTTTCAAATGGTATGCTCTATGGTGTTTGTCCATTGTTGAATGGCTTGTATGTTCTGAATCTTGAGGATACACATGTTTATAACATTAATACGAAGAAACCTCGACTTAATGATTTGAATCCCACCTATGTATGGCATTATCGTTTGAATCATATAAATGAGAAGCGCATGCAGAAGCTCTATAGAGATGGACTTTTGGAGTCATTTGATTTTGAATCGCTTGACACATGTGAGTCTTGTTTACTTGGCAAGATGACTAAGACGCTTTTCACTGGTCAAAGTGAGAGGGTAAATGAATTGTTGGCCATTATACATACTGATGTATGTGGACCAATGAATTCTATAGCAAGAGGTGGATTCTAGTACTTCATTACTTTTACCGATGACTTTAGTAGATATGCTTACATCTAAAGTAGTGTGGAATTGTTGCACAGCTGACTCCACCTGGCATGCCCCAATGGAATGGGGTGTCCGAGCAGATGAACCAAACTTTGTTAGACATGGTCCGGTCAATGATGAGTCAATCTGATCTTCCATTGTTCTTTTAGGGATTCGCTCAAGAAACTGCTGCTTTCACATTAAACAGGGTTCCATCTAAAGCTGTAGAGAGGACACCATATGAGATATGGACTGGGAAGTATCTCGGGTTGTCTCTTCTAAAGATATGGGGTTGTGAGGCCTATGTAAAACGTTTGCCGTATGATAAGCTCATTCCCAAATCTGATAAATGCTTCTTTGTGGGGTATCCTAGGAAAACCAAAAGATATTACTTCTACAATAGAGAAGTGGGCAAAGTGTTTGTCACCCGGAATGGTGTCTTTCTTGAGAAAGAGTTTCTCTCGAAAGGGGTTAGTGGGAGCACGGTGCGACTCGAAGAGGTTCGAGAACCACTAGAAAGTGTTTCAGCTCCTACTGAACTGGACCTCGACATGCAAGATATTGCAGAACCTGTTGTCGAGACACCAGCCCCACGTCGGTCAGAGAGGTTGAGTCATGCGCCTGAGCGGTTTGCATTTTTGATTGCTGGACAGCGCGATATATTATTTTTAGACAATGATGAACCTAAGACCTATTCAAAAGCGGTGATGGGACCAGACTCTGAGAAATGGCTTGGAACCATAAGATCCGAGTTAGAATCTATGCGAGAGAATCAAGTTTGGAACTTGGTCGATCCACCTGATGGTGTAAAAACTATTGAGTGTAAATGGATTTTTAAGAAAAAGATAGACGTTGGTGGAAACGTTCACATCTATAAGGCACGATTTGTGACGAAAGGTTTCAGGCAGATTCAAGGTGTTGATTATGATGAAACGTTTTTGTCCGTCACAATGCTAAAGTCTATCCGAATCATCCTAGCAATTGCCACATATTATGACTATGAGATATGACAAATGGATGTCAAAACGGCTTTCCTTAATGGAAACCTAAATGAGGATGTGAACATAACACAGCCTGAAGGTCTTGATGATCCAAAGAATGCTGAGAAAATTTGCAAGCTGCAAAGGTCCATTTATGAGCTAAAGCAGGCTTCTCGGAGTTGGAATCTTCGTTTTGATGAAGTAATCAAAGGGTTTGGTTTCATCAAGAATGAGGAAGAGTCTTGTATTTACAAAAAGGCTAGTGGGTGCGCACTTGTATTTCTGGTCTTATATGTAGATGATATATTATTGATCAGAAATGATATTTCAATACTCGATGCTGTTAAAGCTTCGTTGCGAAAAAGTTTCTCAATGAAAGATCTTGGAGAGGTAGCATATATATTGGGCATAAAGATCTATAGAGATAGATCGAGAAGGCTGATTGGATTAAGCCAAAGCATATACATCGATAAGGTATTGAAACGGTTCAATATGCAGAATTCCAAGAAAGGTTTTCTGTCAATGTCACATGATATTACTTTTAGCAAGAGTAAGTATACTTCGACACTTGATAAGCTAGAGAAGATGAGTGCGATCTCGTATGCCTCCACGATCGGGTCTATCATGTATGACATGCTTTGTACACGCCCATATGTTTCTTATGCTCTAAGTGTTACGAGCAGATACCAATCAAACCTGGGTGAAAGTCACTAGGCGATAGTAAAGTGTATCCTTAAGTACTTGAGAAGAACTGAGGATATGTTCCTAGTCTACGGAGATAAGGAGGAGGTCGTTGTAAATGGTTACACCAACGCTAGCTTCCAAACCGACAAGAACGATTCTCGATCGCAGTCTGGATTTGTGTTTTGCCTCAATAGAGGCGTAGTGAATTGGAAGAGTTCCAAGCAAGAAATAGTTGCAGATTCAACAACGGAGGCCGAGTACATTGTAGCTTCTGAAGCTACAAAGGAGGCTGTTTGGATCAGAAAATTTATTTCTGAGTTGGGTGTTGTCCCTAGTGCGTCCAGTCCAGTGGACCTCTATTGTGATAATAGTGGTGCCATTGCGCAAGCCAAGGAGCCTAGGTCGCACTAGAAGTCCAAGCGTATACTGCGGTGCTATCACCTTATCAGAGAGATTATAGATAGAGGTGGTGTAAATATATGCAAAGTGCACACGGATTTAAACATTGCCGATCCGTTGACGAAACCTCTCTCGCAGCTCAAGCATGAGGCACACTTGAGCTTTATGGGTATTAGATACTTGTGTGATAAAGTCTAGTGTATGTGAGAGAAGGAGTCTTGTCTATGCTAATGTAATTTGGATAATTGATTATCTTGTTTCTTGAATAAATGTCTTTTACATTGATCAGCGAGTATCTGACTTGTTTGTGAAACTCTTTGTATTATCACGATGTTATTCTAAACGATCCCTAATCTCATATCGTCATGTGAGACAGTGATGATTTATAGATTAGCACATTTATCTGATTGATGATCATGTTTCGTCGATCATAGAAATGGAGATGTCAAATCAGTGATGTCGACTCATGTTAGTGAACATGGAGTTGGATAAACCCACTTTGAGATACTGTTGGGATTATTATTTATGATGTGCCATCAGTTGTAATCTCAAATGGTGTACTTGTAGAATCCTTAGACCTGAGATCCCCACATGTTATCAGTCGGTCTCAGAAGTGTTTATGTAAAGTCCTTAGACCTAAGATCATTATGGTTCCCAACATACGTAGTAGCTTGCTTTGAGTGTACCAAACGCTACTCTATAACTGGGTAGTTATAAAAGTAGTCATCGGGTATGCTATGAAACATGTAGTGAGATGTGAGTGATCAATATAGAATTTGCCCCGCCTTAAGGGAGAGATATGTCTGGGCCTCTCGATGTAATAGATTATGAAAGTGTATGGCTATGTCAACATGATTAAAGAGTTAATCACAAGTTATAATCTAATATAGAGATCAAAAGAGGATCGAGCTATTGATAGGATGGCACAAATCTCACCTTGTACTCGATCAATATCATGAGGCAAAGGGACATGTACATATGGAACATTACAAGGTTTAGCCAATATGATTTTTACGTAAACTTGGGTTAATATGCTTCGCTAGAAGCCACTATTAACGGAGTTTAGAAAGGGGTTTCCATATGTTAACCAAGCTATATGTGAACCTACAGGGTCATACACTTAATGGGTTAGAACATTGGATTCGAATAGGATTCGAATTGGATTCAATTTGGATAGAGATCCAAACAGGTTTGGATAGAGATCCGAACAGATCGGATAGGGATCCGAGTAGGGTCCTGGTTAGGCTCAAGAGGGCCCAAGCTAGGACTTCTATATTATTAACGGCAAAATTTGGTAAGGCCCAAGCCCAACACAGTTTTGGCACAGTCAATGGAAGTCAAGGAGTTCGGTCAAAGCACAGTCAATGAAGCCCAACCACAATACGCACGTGTGATCGGATAAGGATACGAAGAAGCCAATAAAAAGGGAAGATATATTTTGTTGCGGAGAAAAAGATAGAATCAGTTGCAATCGTATCCATGTAGGACAGCAAGTCTCCAGACTATAAATATTTAACGTTTAGGCTTAGTTTAGGATCATCAAATCAATCAACACAACAAACTCTCGGCGCATCGCCAAACTTGCCACCAGTGAGTTCTTGCTCTCTCGCGAGGCTGCATCGTATTGATTAGTAGGTCTAAGGCTTCATCGGTTAGGTCCGACATCTTAGTCTATGTATCGATCATGCTGTATCAGGTGCGTGGTTTAGATCAAATATATTAATCTGAGGCTTCATCGGTTAAGTTCGACATCTTAGTTTATGTATTTGATTCATGTCACGTATCGTTCATCTGGATGAAGTATTTGTCGATCTGATTTGTATTGTAGTTCGTTATGACTTAGCGACTGTCTTGGTTCAGTCCAATCTTACGGTCATAGTGAATAATAATGCAAAAACTGATCGGGTATGCTACAGCCAGGTTCTATCGGAGTATAAGTCGAATAGGTTATCTTTCTGCGTGTTTATAGTTGTATCGGACATCGGAATCGGGCAATCCATATCGGCCTAAGCGTTATTGTCTTGCTCTTGCATCCCGATATCGGCCCTGATACTACTCCAAGCTGATCAGATGGTTCAGGCTGATGATTTTATCCCGATAGATCATATAGTAGATTTATTCTTTATATCATACCCCTGATATGTCACGTCATATAATTTCTACCAGGTTATTATTGTGTTCCATTTAATGTATGTCCCGATGCACGTCAAAACCATCGGCTCGACAGCTGATAGGCGTTACTGCTTATGTTTTTCTTGTCTATCTTATCAGTTGCAGGATTAAACTGATTGGCACGTCACGAACCGTAAATTTAGGACCTACACTAGAGTTAAGCAGATCTCTCAGGCCACGCGTGTGACCGAAAACTTCACCAACACGCTTTTTGGCACGCCCAGTGGGACACATCTTCAACGACACTTCCCGCTATGGCAGAATAATTCGACAACAACAATGTCATCCAAGTCACCATGGAGGCGCTGAATGAGGAACAAAGGGTGGAGGTGCAGAAGCACGTTGACGACTACCGAAAGATGTGCCTCGAATCCTTCGGCATGACCAGATCGGGACCTGTCCAGAAAACTCAATTGCCGAAGCCCACCTTCACTGGAGAGTCTAGTCAGCGGCCTAATAGCCCCCATGTCAACTTCCAAAAGGCTGTCGACCACGTAGTCAATCACACCCTCATCAACCAGTCCGGGGTCCTGGTTAACACTCTCTACGGATTGATCGAGAAGACCGTCGAGGGCACTGTGGCTCAGGAGCCGCTGCGGGGTCCGATGTATTTCTTAGTTAACCATCCTCAGGCTCCCCAACGTTCATAGCCTCCTCGGCCGGCTCAACAACCAACTCCTGTTCCGCAAGGACCGATGAGGTATGAAAGCCCCACAGATCACCTACGGCATCGAGAGGAACGAGCTGCCAAAAGTCGTGTCGCCAAGGGGGGCACCTAATGGTATCCCACAGGGGTACCACCAAGCTGCGTACTTCGGAGGACAACCCTACACCCATGGAGATCAGTACCACTACAACGCCCCTCGGCCAGATCAGCACCCTCAGGCGCCCACACCCGATCGGTACCCCATGCCAAACCAACAAGAGGAAGATTGGGTGAATCGTATTGCTGAAGTCATTCGTGACCAGTTTGGTCTGAAGCCCAAGGACCAGACGTATATGTATCGGAGGTCATATCTGGAATGGTTCGACCGGGTGCCACTGCCCAACCGATACAAGGTGCCCGACTTCTCTAAGTTCTCGGGGCAAGACTCAATCTCCACGATCAAGCATGTGAGCCATTTTCTCGCCCAGTGCGAAGAGGCATCGGCCGATGAGGTCCTCAGAGTCTGATTCTTCCCGTTGTCACTATCGGGATAGGCCTTTGCATGGTTTTCATCATTGCCGTCTAATTCCATCAGAGGTTGGGCGGACCTCGAGAAACAGTTCCACAAGTACTTCTTCGCCGGCATGCACGAGATGAAGTTGACGGACCTCACAGCGGTTCGACAGAGGATGGATGAGTCAGTGCAAGACTATGTTCAGAGGTTCTGAGACGTGCGCAGCAGATGCTACAGTCTCAGTCTCAGCGATACCCAATTAGCTGAGCTGGCATTTCAGGGGTTGCTAAACCAGATCAAGGAGAGGTTTTCCTTTCAGGAGTTTGAAAGTCTGTCGCACCTGGCGCAGCGGGTATCGGCCCATGAGAGCCGGTTCCAAGAAGCTCGGAGGGAGAAGTTCCAGAAGAAGGTTGCGTACGCCCAAGCGTACTCATCGGACTCTGAGGAGGATTCTGAGTCCGATGCCGAAGTTGGACTCGCTGAGTGGTCTAGAAATAAGAAGCCCGTTGCTTGTCCCTGGGTAAAGTCATCGGGCAAAGAAGAAAAGTACGATTTTGATATCAACAAGGCTGACAGAATCTTCGACTTGTTGCTAAAGGAGAAGCAGATCCAGTTGCCACCCAACCACGTGATCCCGCCGATCGATGAACTGAAGAAGAGAAAATACTGCAAGTGGCACAACTCTCCATCGCACCACACTAATGAATGCAAGGTGTTCAGGCAGCAAATCCAATCGGCCGTCGAGCAGGGCCGAATTAAGTTCGACGATGGAAAGAGGCTGATGAACATCGATGGGCACCCGTTCCCCACTAATATGGTCTACATCCAGCGCCCCGATGGGCGACACAGAGAGGGAGATAGGCGCGTCAGGGAAGAGGGGAACCAGACACAAGTTACATCATCGAACTTGATAAACAAGTACAAGAGGAAGGCAAGCGAAGAGTATGATTACAAAGCCGATCGAGCCCCTTCATGGTTCAACCCCCCACTGGAACTGCAAGTTCGTCAGGTTCTGCTGGAATAAAGGAATGTGGCTACCGTCAATGGATGATTGCCCTGAATGCGGTGGTAGTAGAATCTGTCGGAGGCCCCATTATGATGACCGGAGACCTTATGATGATGATCGGAGAACTTATGAAGGTGACCGAAGGACTCCTCCACGTAAACCATCGGTACACGAGCGGCTTGGGCCCGTCAGTACAGAAAACTCCCAGGGGCGGTGATCGTTTGTCCGATGAGAGGCATCGGCATAACCATCAGGAGCAGAATGAGCAATGATGCCCGAGTGGCATCTTAACAAAAAACCAGAAGAGAATGGTGCAACGTCTACGACAGAGGGAACTCTAAGAACTTGCCAGTCGGGAGCAGGAACCCGATCACCCCAAGAGGACCAGGAAAGAATGGCGCGTGAAAGCGAGGGCCGATCAGAACAAGGGAGAAACCGCGGGGGTCAACATGGTGTTTTTTCTCCCAACAGAATATCGGGCCACCCCCGATAGTGACGATGAACAGGCCGAGGCAATGGCCCAGCTAGTGCTGGCACCTCAATCAGCCATATTTGATAAGCCAAGCGATCCTGACCATCGGCACTTGAGGCCTCTTTATATCAAGGGACTCATCAACGGCAAACCGATGGCCAAGATGTTAGTGGATGGAGGAGCAGCCGTTAATATCATGCCATATTCGATGTATCGGAAGCTCGGAAAGGGGCCGAACGACCTGATCAGAACGAATATGATTCTCATAGACTTCGGCGGCAACTCATCGGAGGCTAAGAGAGTCCTCAACGTGGAGCTCACAGCGAGAAGCAAAATGGTACCAACTATATTCTTCGTTATTGATGGAAAAGGCTCCTACAGCTTGCTACTAGGGCGCGATTGGATCCACGCCAATTGCTACGTCCCCTCTACAATGCACCAGAACCTCATGCAGTGGACCGGAGATCAAGTGGAGGTGATCCCTGCCGATAAATCGGTTAACGTAGCGACGGCCGATTTATCAGTTTGGGAGATGGAAGGCGTTGATTGCCTGTCAAGCAGAGCCTAGGACGGTGACTTTTTGGACGTATCGAGCGATGGAATCAAACCAATCAATAATGATGAACCCAGACTTACACTCTAAGGGCACCACAGATGAGATTGAGGGCAAACTCGATCAAGGATTCGCTACGACCGATGAGCTATAGGAGGTAGACATCGGACCCGGTGACCGACCGAGACCAACTTTTATAAGTGCTACACTTCCTGAGGCAATAAATAAAGAATTGCTTGATTTATTACGAGAGTATCAGGATTGCTTCGCTTGGGAGTACCACGAGATGCCAAGATTAAGCCGATCGATTGTAGAACATCGGCTCCCGATAAAACCAGGATATCGACCTTTCAAGCAAACTCCTCGGTGATTCAAGGCAGAATTGTGCCAAGACATCAAAGCCGAAATTACAAGGTTATATGATGCATGATTCATAAGGCCATGCCGATACGCCGAGTGGGTATCAAACATCGTCCCTGTGTTGAAGAAGAATGGAAAACATAGAGTATGCTTGGACTTCAGGGATTTAAACAAGGCAACGCCCAAAGATAAATATCCGATACCGATTGCGGATTTGCTGGTGGACGCGGCATCGGGCCATAAAATAATAAGCTTCATGAACGGGAATACAGGACACAACTAGATATTCATGGTAGACGAGGATATTCCCAAGACTGCATTCCGATGCCCTGGCGCTCTTGGATTGTACGAGTGGGTAGTAATGTCTTTTAGGTTGAAGAATGCCAGAGCAACTTACCAGAGGGATATGAACTACATATTCCATGATTTGATCGGCTTGCTGGTGGAAATCTATATAGATGATGTGGTGGTGAAATCAGGAAGTATGCAAGGACACATGGCTGATCTACGACAAGTACTGGAGAGAACAAGGAAATACGGGCTGAAGATGAATCCTGAGAAA
>KE371230.1:31963-47918 GCA_000418225.1 Zizania latifolia
CCACCGATTCCGGCCGCCGGCGTCCGTGTTCGGCCTCGCCGTCAACTCCTTCGGCATCGTCGTCGCCGTCCCGTCGTCATCCTCCCCTCCGTTCGAGCTCTAGTCCTCGGAATCGCTGTTGCCGCCGTGAATCCTCGTCGCCGGCCACCTCCGTTCATCCCCAGCCATCGCCGTTAGTTCAGTAATGCTCGCCTCCACGCCCTGATTCCGTTTTTGCTATTATATTAGCCCCTAGATACTCGCCGGCACACGTAGCTGCACGGTGGCGCCCTGCCGTCGCTGAAGAAGAAGGCAGCAGGTAGTCCGGTGCCCTGTTTTTGCCGGATTCCACCTCCGCCGTCGGATGCGCAGTGAACAGATGTGATTAAATCGATGATAGATGGCCGGATCGTGCGTTGACTTGCACTGACCGGTACCATTGCATCCTGACCGTCCGTCTTCACTTGCTGCACCAGCGCGAATCTGAGCCCTTGATTTGAATGCAGCCGCTCTGTTTTAATCTCAGCCGTAGAATCTTCATTAAACTCTGGCCGTTCGATCGCGATCCGGCAGTAGCATACCTGTTCACTGTGCTGCTGTCTCTTGAGTCCACGGTGGACGCAGTTCGCCGTGAACCCGTAGCTTATTCAGTAGGAAAATAATTCAGAAATCCCGAAAATTCCCAATTTCAGCTTGAAACTTCAAACCTTTATAACTTTTGCGTCCGAGCTCCGTTTGAACCCATTCAACTTGAAGATTGTTCATAATTTTTTCCTCTATAAGATGAATTAATTAAAACATACTGGTTGTACTGTTTCTACTGTTTATTTTACTATTTTTCCTCGTTTTGCGTGCTAGTTTAGCGTTTGAGCCTGTCGAGGAGTCGGAGCAATACGTCGAAGTGTCATCATCGCATTTTCAGGATCCAGGCAAGTCACTTTTACCTTGAACATATTGAACCCAGTTTGCCAAACTACTTGAAAATTGAAACGTATTTGCATGTTTTTATATATCTACTAGATGTTTAATACTTATTCTATGGCATGTCCCTTGTAATATAGCTATTGATAAATTGAGCTTGTGAATCCTTGATAAACCTAGCTTTAGACCAACTAGTTGTATGTACTGCTAGTTGAAGACTACGCTTAGCCATGCTTAGAATCAAATGTTAGGTTTTTTCTTGAAAATGGGACTTATCACAATCATTTTGATCTCATCTCTGGTATTCAAAAGGGTGTTCTTTTGGCTGTCTATCCAAAAGAGTCGCATTGTTGTTCAATTATTGAAGTATTGAATGGGTGGATTCTGGGTGCAAGCTAGTGGTGGGTTGGTCGCACCCGGGGCACTATAAGGATCGGTCCGCGAGATCTGTCATGAAAGCTTTTATCATACAAACCACAAGACTAGTAGGTAAGTCCTAGTCCGACGTATAGTTCGTTTAGCGTGGGGGCACCGTGGCAAGGGGGCGGGATCATCTTGATTGCCAACCCAAGGGGAAATGTACCTTGTGGTGTGGATTCATTATCGAGGGCTGCCTCGGGTGGTCTCGTCTGCGTGGCACCAATGGGGGCTGAGCGGCCCAATGAAGGTCCTGTCTATTCTTTCCAGATCAGACTCTAAGGGAGCATTGGCGAAACCTAGTGTGGTGACCTCATGTTGGGCGGGTTGTACTAAGAGCTTTGGCATATGTTCCTTCGAGGTATCATGGTGGTACTTCAGCACACTTCGGTGTGTGGTACGTGTGCTTTGTGGATAAATTTGTTTTTCGCGGTTAGCTTTATTTTATCGATATCTATTTTGAATGAACTTTGGGTTATGACCTTGTGCCGGACGACTATGGCTTTGGTAGTTCATTAGTACACTGGTGTGGGATCAATGCTAAGGCGTAGATTGGTCCGGGCAAGAGGACGAGTGAGTGCTGGTGCACTACTCAAGGCTTTTGTTAAACAAGAACATGTTTATTTATGTTATTTACTCATTTTTAAATGTTATTCAAGCTTTAAAGTTAAAATTGCCTTTATGCAAATGAACCATTCCATTCCTTTGTCAACTTTATGCATTATGTACATTTCTATGTGGCTTGTTGTGTTGTAACCATCTCAGAAGAAGAGTTCGTCGAAGAGGAAGGGCAAGATTGAGCGTTCTTTGTCAAGCAGCGTGGTGTTGGGCCTAGGGTTAACAAAACCGTTCGGTAACCACGGTTACCGTTCGATTATCGACATACCGCTCGCACTTGGTACCGGCGTACCGACTGGTTTCATTTGAAATTAAAAAGAATAAAAAAATTAGAAAAAATCCTTAAAATAGTAGTTAAATAAATATGATCTATGGTGAAATTAGCTTTCAAAAATATTAAACTATCACAAAGTTATGAACCAAACAAGATGAACAAAAATGCAAAATACAAAAATAATTCATTTTTCAATCTTCTTCACTCATTATTGTTTGATTCTTTGCATGCATGCCTCTTGGATTAATATCATGTGTTTGATCAAACAAAATATCATTTTTGATGAGTGTTGCCTGTTAATTATTTGTTCCAAGCCTATTGATCCATAAGCACTCACACTATTGAGTTATAAGACTTATTCTATTGATTCACGTGCATATAAGATCTGCAACTGTTGGTATGTTAATTCACATGCATGTAAAGTTTTATGATTCATATGCACATAAGGCTGTTCCTACTAGATAGTATACGAGTAGCAAGATTCTCAATTTTATTCTATGTTATATGAAGAATGACAAACTACTGTAGCTTAGACAAGACAAAGCTGGGAGGAGTACAAAATAAATATTCTTGCTTCACGTGGCTTATAACTAATGTTTACAGATGAATACAATACCACTTATAACCAATAGAGCTAATAATGATAAGTTAGAAATACTCGAATTGTCAATTAACCATGTTGTTTTGTAATTTGTATTTTATTGTAAACTTATAAAATTTGTGGTATTGTAAGTTTCCTATTTATCTCGAAAAATAATTTTCTATGATTTTACAATTTTTATTTTTCACTAAAAATTTGTCTGACCGGTACCGCGGTAACCGAGCTTGGTACCACGGTTACCATGGTAACCGAAACGCATGCCATGGTAACAGAATTTGAAACCGTTTCGTGAATTGATCTGAATTCAAATTTTGAAATGTAAAATTTGATCGAATTTTTTCGGTAACCGCTATCTCGAGCCTGAGCGGTATCTAGTCCCAAAATGGTTTTGTTAACCCTGGTTAGACCCAGGGCATGTTTTTATCATGTTATTTCTATCGTGATGTAATAATTATAGCCATGAGCTGCAATATGTTTGTCGTAAGATGTTTGTCGCTTTGTGAACAATTTGTAAGTTGTTTTTCCTAGGAATTACAATAAACCCATAATTGGTAAATTCTGGGTGTTACATGGCCTACTCTTGGTCTAGGCTGATAAGCCCATCACAGGGTACCTAGGAGTCATATCCCCGACAGATGGCACCGGAGCACCTGAAAGCGGTTTTTGGGATGTCTTTTTCTACCATGAATATTTGGTTATATCTGTCATTTTCATCCATGAAGCTAATAATTTTGTGACATGATGCCACATCGATTAACAAATCTGCGATCGACATTGGGTACTCATTGTTTAGTGTGGCTTTGTTTAGATCCCTAAAATCGACGCATATCCTTAACTGGCCATTTTTCTTCCATACGGGGACTATATTTGATATCTATTCCGCGTATCGGCATGGTCTTATGAAGTTTGCTTTATAAAGCCTTGTAATTTCAGCCTTTATATCGGGATATATCTCTGGCTTGAACCTTCTCTGATTCTGATTCACATGCCAAAATCTTGTTTTTATAGGGAGCCGATGTTCTACGATCGATCGGCTAAGTCCGGGCATTTCATGATATTTCCATGCAAAATAATTCCAAAATTCTTTTAATGAAGTAATTAATTTTTCTTTTATGGAGGAAGGTAACTGAGCACTAATATATGTCGGCCTTGACCTTGTCTCCTGGTCCAATGTCTACTTCTTCCAACTCATCGGCCGACGTAAATCCCTTCCCCAACTTTCCTTCTTCATCATCTATTTCTCAGGATACGAATCCTGGTCTAGAGTCATCTCGTTTATCAACTGAAGACCAAGATCCAATACCCTTAAAAAAATCCCCTTCCCAAACGCATTCGGAAAGGCAGTCCATCTTGTCGAAGTCAGGCAAATCGGCAGTTGATACAGTAACTGATCTATCGGCTTGAATAATCTCAACCTGATCGCCCTGTCATTGCATTAAGCTTCGATGCATGGTAGAAGGGACGCAACAATTGACATGAATTTAATCCCTTCCCAACAAAAGGTTGTACGGACCCTTTCCATCTATCACAAAGAATGTTGTTGGCAATGTCTTACTTCCGACCGTGAGTTCGATGTTTAGAGCTCCTTTGGCATCCGAAGTGTTTTCGCCAAAGTCTTTCAACACCATGTTGGTCTTTACCAAGTCCACGTGGAATATGGTATATGGCATTAAATTAACAGCAGCTCCTCCATCGAACAACATCTTCGCTATCAGCTTGCCATCAACATGGCCTTTAATGTACAATGGCCTTAAATGCCGATGCTCGTCATCTTCTGGCTTCTCAAAGATTATTGACTGTGGTTGCAAAAGTAGTTGTGCAGCCGATTCTTCATTGTCCTCATTGTCCGATGATGGCGCTTTATACTCGGCAGGTAAAATGAACACCATGTTTACCTCCATCGGCTGTTCTTCCTTGTCGGCTTTCTTCTTTGGACACTACTCCTTTCTAACCCAACACTTGTTTTGCCTATATTCTTCGTACTCCTCTACTAACTGCTCCTGATGTCTCTGCCACTAGAGCCTTCTCTTTTAGCTTCGTGTTAATCCTTCTGGGCACCATCGAGGCTTTTGAACAGGGTTAGAATTGGCTTGCCACCTATCATCATTGCGAACGCGCCGATGCTCAAAGGCTTCCAGCTCCTGCTCATCGGTTAATGTCTCCATGATGATAGGGCACTGCTAGTGTTCTCGATCTCCTTCCCTGACATGACGCTGATGAGAGAAATCATCTTGAACTTTGCGATTTCATCTTACTAGGCGTACCAAGAAAGCGTGTTGATGCAAAAATCACACAGGGATCCTTGCACCGTCACACTGGAAGGCCTGGAAGAGTCTACTTAACTCTAGTGTAGGTCCTAAATAACTCAGAGGTGTATAGAGCGTATCAGTCAATTTGACTCTACAATTGACAAAGAAGAGCGCGTGAGTTGTCCTAACGCTATCGGCGATAGCCCATCGGCATCGGCCTCAATAGCACATATAAAAGCTATGATGCATCAGTCATGTGCTAATTGATCAATTTTGACCTACTCACTATTCTTATCGGTAAAACCTAGCAGTCAGCTTAATACATCGTCTTAGTATACCAGTCTTCACAGGTCGAACTCAACCGATGTAGCGCAAAGATATTGTACCAAGGCTAGAATGGAAAGAATGAAACCAACTACTAAGATGATAGGTAATCCATCGGCTAAAACCTCGATGAACGTCAGACTAATAGATTAAATCAAACCTTCTTATATACATCCCCGTTAATACTATGGATCGAACTCAACCGAGACAGCATTGTATTGATTATCGGCATATAATCCAATCTAAAACAATCTATCGGATCCACGTGATTGGCAAAATGCATTAACTCGAGCATCAAAGCACATCATAAAAAAGATGAACCAATGCATTACACCGATAACTAGCAAACCTACTAAATCTAATCACAGTATCGGATCCAACCGAGAAAGTCATGAATAGATCAATCAGTTTACCGAAAAGGCTATCCTCGTCGTGATCAGAGATCAGACCTAACCGATGTAGCCTGATCCCGGTGGAGAATCGCCCTAATGCTACATACCTAAACTTGGTGATGCGTCGAAGGATTGATTGATTGGTTGTGTGAATATTTTACAATAGTCCTAGGCCTAGCTATTTATAGCCAGGGAGACACGTAATCTGTATATGACACAGAATCTAAACTAGCCCTAATTATCCGCTAACTAAAGATAAAACACCGAGAAGCCTCAGCCCACGTTGCGCGTAACCCGTCTTCGCCCGTTGAACCCCTTTCAGCGGCCCATTGGTCTAGCCGCTTAGTCTGACATCCTGATGGCGTGTCAGTCCAATTTCCAGTGTTAACAATAACATAGGAAAGTTTTAAAGCAAAGGTAACCAACCTTACTTCCACCTTCTTGTCAACCAGAGCATGACGCCATTCAGCAAAATCGACACAGTACCTAATTCCATCCTCATTAATGTACAACTTCTTCACATCTGTCAGATGATTCCTAGTAACATTAGTCCTATTTACCTCCACAAATTGCTAGTTTGCAAGCCAGACAATGCTATCTTGGAGTGTGCATGATTGTTTAGCCACAACAGTACAAATAGAAGCTTATTTTGTACCAATCAAAGATAGTTGCAAAGATACCATATTATAATATAAAGCAGTGAATGGTTTAATACAGTAGCTGGATTCATAGTCTTGCCTATCCACACACATACATGACTGCACAGAATAATTATACAAACTTCACACCTAAATTCTAATGGTCCTCACACTAGATTATATACACTATCATGCCAGCGCAACATAAAGTGAGGGCAACAAAATAATTAGTTCTATCTTTTGACCCAAAAGATTTCCTTCATACTACATCAGACCTATGGTCCATGCTTCTTCAGTACTAAGGGACACACATAACTGAACATATAGCCATGAAAACTTTAGGTTTAGCTTCTAATGGTGCTCACATTACATTCCAATTACTATTGTGGCAATGAAATATAAAGCCAGCCCAACAAAATAGCATGGTCTAATTTTCAACCTAAGGACTCCTTTCTTACAACAAAAGACATACGTCAAATGTCCTAATCATCCTGAGACCCACTATTTGAAGTAAAAGTTGTATTAGGGCAAGAAGATTCAATCTACTGTTTTAAAGCTAAAGTAATTTTTATTCATGCATGTACCTCTCATGTGTTTCGTCAGTGTCGTCTTCTTTGAAAAGATTTTTATAAGCAGTGGTTGTTCTTGTGGGACAAGTCCTATTGAGCATATGTCATTACTATATTGATTGCATGATACCAAAAGTGAAATATCTCTAGTTGTAATAAAAGTGAGCAATTGACAATATAATCTAGCAGTAGGTGAGTGCACCCTTTCTTTGTGCTGTTGCTAGGTCCAATAGACGGATGTTGTGGTTCATCCATGGTTTCTTTCACTTCAGCCACTATTAGGAAGTTAGATATAAGAACAAGTTCTTTTTTTGTTTTAAATTCATAATTTATGATGTGTTCCAGACCAAATAAACAGTGCAAAAAGATGTGGACACATGACAAGAGCATGATCTCCTATGCTCATACATGTTTGTGGAGGACATGAGAGGTAAATGCACACACCTTTACAGTGAAAAAGGCGTAGGCAGCAAGAGCATGGCTTCCCTTGCAATAACAAATTTTTGTTGACCAGTAGACAGCCATGGCCAAAGGCCCTGTACTGCCAATCATACCCCTTCCGAGAAAACGATAAGGCATAAAGGAAGAGGAGAGCTACACGTACGGCTGGGTAACATATAACATATAAAAGAGAAACCAAGGCAAGGGCCAAATAGAAAAATGGAACAGCATGCAGTAGTGAGAGAAATCACCTACCTAGACATAGTCATGGAGGACAATATGATGTCCACCTTAGCAAAAAAATTAGATTGCAGAGGAAATGCCCATAGGCATAATCCATACATGTTTGTAGGCTACGAGAGAGATAGATGCACATACATTCATAGTGCAAAAAGGTGCAGGCAAAGAGCAAGAGCATTGCCTCCTTTATAGTAATAAATTTTTGTTGATGAATAGATAGTCATGGCCAAAGGCCATGTACTGCTAATTACCATACCCCCTCAAGAAAACCATAAAGCAAAAAGGAAGAGGAGAGCTACATAGATGGGCAACATATAAAAGAGAAACAAGGCACAGGCCAAATGGGAAAAATGGAGCAGCAGGCAGCAACAAATAGTTTAAATAGTCTAATTAGCCTCATTAATACAATAGTTTAAATAGTCAAAATTTACAAAATACAATATAAATAAGTCAGAATGAATAGGTTGTAAAGTAAATTCCAGTTAGGTGCAAAATTATGCTGGTGCAATTAATGGATGGTCTTTAAAAACAACAATTGGCCACCCCACAGGGCGACGTGGACGCGTGCGTAAGCAACCACGCCACCTAAAAATTGCTCGTTATAGCAAATGGCAGGAGGTTTCAATCTGTAGAATATCTTACTGAGCATCTCTCTACTCACCCTAATCCCCAATCCAATACAAGCATCACATCTTGGTCGCGCAGCCACTATGGTCTCCACGGTGCGCTCATAGCTTCAGAATGAGTTTTAGAAACATGCATGTAGCTGATGAGAAAGAAGCTAATATTTTAGTCATTTTTATATTCTGTAGCTATTGAGTTTCACAATGTAAGTCTAAAATTTAGACAATTTGAGAAAGTTTTAGATTCTGAAAGTAGCCACAACTGTCAAAAGCTTTCCTAAATAAATCCTCAATCAAGTTTGAGTGATGGTAAAAGTTTGGATTTTTATGAAAAAATTTATTTGATTTCATCTCCCTTGTTCTAGGCTTCACGAAATCCAGTTCCCATTAGAAAATTTTTATCTTGTGTAAGAACAACGAGATATTGATTCGTGGAGACGTTGAATAGTGGATTACGGCATAAATTCACATTAGTTTAGGACATTGACGGAGTCAATATTTTACTATTGAGGATTCACTAACTAATTGATTTATAAAATAATCAACTATATTACTTTAAAATATCAAACTATTTATTTTAATATTTTTATTTGATTATATTAAATTATTTTTTAATGGACACGGACATTAATGACATATCTATTTGTTATTTTTATATTGTATATTTAAAAAGTTAGGAATTTTAAATGCTTTATTTTGTAGATATTTTTATTTTTGATATGCAAAGTAGTAGAATAAATACTCTAATCCTTATCAATACTAGTTTTTAAACTATATGGCACTAAATATAGAAAAAAGTCTACATAACCTCCTCAACTATTTAACTTTAGATACTTAAACCTTCAATTATGGAATCGGGTATTCTACTGCCTTAAGTATTAAAACCCATTTAAATAACCTCGTAGAGTGATTTTGGAGATGATTTTGCTAGCATGACACATTACATAAGCGATGACGTGGCACCGGTGGTAAGAGTTATGGTGGAGAGAGAGGGAAATGTGCAGTACAAGGAAGGAAATGAGAGAGAAGGGATTGATGATATTTTTGTACTTTTCATATTAATAAGAGGATCACTCCTTTTTTACACCCCACTTATTATCTGTTGTGTTAAAGATATGTCATCGTTTGTGTAACGTGCTACGTTAACGAAACCACCTCCAAAACCTACAATACCATTCTAGGTAGGGTTAAAAAAATAGGCGTGGGACTCACGAGCTAGCTCGGCTCGGCTCGAGAGTCACCAAGCCGAGCCTGAGCCGCCTCTCTGGTAGTTAAGAGGTATGATAGGTAGTTTTGTAGTTGAGTATTTTAAGTATCCAAAATCCAATAGTTGAGGGGTTATATAATTTTTTTTCGTTAAATATAAGCATTTATATTATAAAATGACACTCAAAATCTATTTATATTTATAGTGCATCATGACTATTAGATTCATAACAAATGGCACTCCCCAATTTTTTTCATAAATCCTAAATATTTGTATGATCATATATATCATTGAACAATATCTACATATATTATTACTTAAAAACACTTTTATAAAAAAAATATCTCTCATAATTTCTGGAAAAACCAGTTAAGCAAATTTATGCATTAAGTGCTATTGATATGCATAGTATTTGTAATTTACACAATAGATAAACTCATGTGTAAAACAGTAGATATTTCGGAGATACTAGGCTACACAAAGGAGATTTGTTATTTTGTAACCTTTGCAAAATTACTCTCTCAGTCACAAAATAAGTTTACTTTTATTTTTGTTATAAATCAAACTATTGTAAGTTTAACCATGTTTATAACAAAAGGTATTAACATGTTACATATAAACAAGTAAACTATGAAAACATATTTTATAATGAATATAATGAAGCCCATTAATATTGAAATTATTATTATTTATAAAGTTAATTAAACTTAGATAGTTTGCTTTAGGATAAAACCAAAACTAAACTTATTTTAATACGAAGATTGTACGTTCCATTAATTATCATCTTAACCATATATCATTTTGTATTATTATCATAGGATAGCAAATATAATACTCAAAGAGGTAATGGCAAATCATAGCCAGAAAGCCCGTACGGCCGACGGCAGGGTAATTCGTGGTCCCTACTCAATCATCTCACCCGTCGTCTCCGTCTCCTCGCTCGTTCGCCGCGCCCTGCGCCGGGCAGCGCCGATCTCCATCCTGAGCAGCGGCGCCGGCGTCCTGCAGCTTCCGCCGCATACTCGCCGGTGAGAACTCGTACGGGCATCCTCTTTCTCATTTCTCTCGCTAGCCACACCTCCCTTTCTCTTGGCCTTAACCCTAGCTTCTATTCTAGATCTGGAAGCTTTTCGATCTAGGAGCTTTTCTCTTTGCCTTAGCCTTAGTACTAATAGGAGTTCGTTTCCAGAAAATTTTGGGGTTCAGCTGTAGAAGAACCCTAGGTCCGCTCCTGGTTTAGGAGACCCCCGGATTGAACCCGTCTGAGTTAATTTCAGAGGGGAAATGGAGATACAGTCATCTGGGAGGCCCATCGATGTGCTCATGGAGAAGGTTTTATCCGTGAACATCCTCTCCTCGGACTACTTCAAGGAGCTCTACAGGCTAAAGACCTACCACGAGGTCATCGACGAGATCTACAACCAGGTTGACCATGTCGAGCCATGGATGACAGGCAACTGCCGCGGCCCCTCCAGTGCCTTCTGCCTCCTCTACAAGTTCTTCACCATGAAGCTCACAGTTAAGCAGATGCATGGGCTGCTGAAGCACCCTGATTCACCTTACATCAGAGCTGTAAGTCTGTTATTTTCTGCTTGCCGCAATGTTAATTTATGTTTCTGTGTTTTAAGATGGCATGTTGCATGCAGAATGCAATGTATATGATTTAAACATTTATGTTTCAGATTGGATTTCTTTACCTGCGATATGTTGCTGAACCAAAGACGTTATGGAGTTGGTATGAACCCTATATTAAAGATGATGAGGTATTGTCTCTTTCTTGTTAGCTCTCTGCTTCTTTTGCATCAGTTTGATGATAAGTTGAAGCTGTAAAAACTTCCACTATGGCACTATGTCCTATTTTATGCATTGAAGTATTCAGTAAACATTTGTATTGCTCCCAGTAAGTGGTAAGTAGTATATTAAGCTTGTATGAGATGCCTATTGTTTGTTAAGAACAATAACAATGCTTGTACAAACCAGAAAAAATATTGAAAAATATAAAATCCAACACAAAATTTGGTTCATGTATTGCATTTCACTGTAAACGAAGCAAAGAAGCAAAGTGAAAAAAAGAAAGAAAGAGAAAAAAATGAAATGAAGAAGCCCATACAGTGACTGTAGTTGGAAAGGCCAAATTCCGTAATCTACTGTCCCTTCACTAGACTAGTCATCATTACTTCTTGTTGCATGCATGAAATACAAGCCGAATGCTTAGCCATCTGAATCTATTATTAACATGTTGATTTTTCATGTTCTTGTAGTTGTGACTATCTGCAGTTATTTATGATGAAAGTTTAATACCTTTCCGGTTCTTTCAAATGTACCATAACTTACTTATGCATACTATGTCTTATCGTTAAGGAGTTTTCTCCTGGATCTAATGGTAAAATGACTACTATGGGTGTTTATGTGCGAGATCTCCTCCTTGGGCAGGTATATCTTTTAAACTTCTTTCTCATTTCTGCCTTTAAATAGAACAGTATTGTAAAGTTCCTGTTACAGTGTCCTTTAGTTTCCCAGACACATCCTTGGGCATACATCATTAACAGTATTCTCTGAACATAAATGCAATTAGTGTTTGTTGAATCACTCACCTGTTGGTTTGGCATACTGGGTGGAAATTTCAATTGTGGAGTTGCTTTAAGAGGAGACATCATCTTTTCCACCAGTAACCACTTTGTATAAGGTTTGTCATGATGTGTTACTCAAATGTTATCTTCCATTTTTCTGCTAGGATTTCCTGTGTTTCAACTGGTTAATGATATATAGCACGAGAAAATGATGCATGTTCATTGTTTTGGAGGTGCTTAATTTTGTTTAAATTTGTTGAGGACTATGCCATATATTTGATTATTTTTTTGGCAAGAGATGATGTTATTTCCTTTTTTTGTCCATGCTTGATGTTTGGAATAAACCTATGGGTACATTTTATCAAGAAAAGTAAGCCTGTATTCATTTTAAAAGCAAAACGAAGTTTGGTGTGTAATAACTGGAAGTTACTTGTAATTTGTAATACTCAAGTCTCAAGGTTTAGTAAATAGTGAACTACAAAAATGCAGTTTTTTACTTTTAATGGTCGGCCTCATAGTTATTCCTATCAGGTCTTCCTTTGTTTCGTAGTGGGAAATTCATCCATTTTTTCAGAGGGCGAGCAGACTAAGATCTGATATTTCTTAGATTTCATTGTCCATGCAAGCTAGCAGAAAACTGGTAGCACATTGAGATGTGTGTTTAATGGATGACTTGAAGCAGCATTTAACTTAGTTAGCTGAAAGCAGTCACGAATCAATTAGCTAGTTTATTTTTAGCAGTTTTTTTAAGTTCTAATGTTAGAGGCCTAGAGCCACATGCTACTGAGAAGTGAGAACCCCAGTGCCATGTCTATCTGCCAGTGTGCCAAAACATAGCATATCAACCTCAATCATATTTGCTTCATTCTATTTTGCTTGATAACTCTGATGTTATTGTTCAGTGTTTCTTTTTTGAGTTATTATTGTAGTAGCTTTAGTTGAGAAATATCATTTATATGTATACTAAAAAAACTTAGTTTTGATGCCTATTTTTCCTTTGCAGTACTACTTTGACAGTATTCTTCCACGAGTGCCTCTCCCAATTTTGCGACAGGTCACTGGCCATCTTGAGAAGATGAAGCTCCCAACAAAGCAGTCAGGAATGACGGGGGATTCTAGTCGCCCCGGTTCAGATGATATAGCTCGACGTCCTCCTTCAGTAAAGGCCTCTTTGTCAGTCTCTTTTGGTCAGCGTGCTCCACACCGTGCATCCACAAGGGACTCATCCCCAGTACGAAAGACACTGCCTTCTGTACGGGATAGGGAAAGGAGTGGTGAGCGTGAGCGTGCAAGATCTTCACCCAGGAGGTGCCGAAGTCAGAGTCGTGAGCGTGACCATGATTCTGAGCGTGGCCGTTCAGATCGTGATCATGGTAGGCACAAGGATAGGGAGCATGATCGGCATGCTCGTGATGACAGAGACCGTGATTACCATCGTTCAAGCTATTCAAGTAGGGATGTTGATAGACAAGGCCGTGAAAGGAGGGACAGGGATTCTGATCGGCATAGACGTTCAAGCTCCCACAGGAGCAGGAGCAGGAGCAGAAGCAGGAGTCCAAACCGTGGCAGAACCGAAAGGGAGAAACACCGCTCTAGCCCATTTAGTAAACCACCAGAGCCATCCAACTTGGCAAAATTGAAGGATTTATACGGTGATGCAACAAACACAAAGGATGATACAGGTGATGATAAAGCTCGCAGGGATTCTGGAACTGAAGAGGTAATCAGATTGGGAGGTGCAAGGTGGAGGTGAATGTCAAAAAAAACATGAAAAACATCCACCCCCAGTGTCCTTGGCACTAACATCAATATAACAGTCAAAGATATTTCTTGGGATTCCCCCCAGTCGCTGCAGTTCACATATTTAGAGTGAGGGAGGAGTTTTATTATGATTGTTAAACTCGATTGGGCCAATGTATCTTGGCTAGCATGCACACAACAGAGTGCATCTGTTAAATAGCTATACAAATTAGTTATTGGACTACAATAATGTAATCGCAGATTAATTTGGATAAGCCAATGCCTGGGGCCGCCGCGGCATCGCCTAGGGAAACCAGGAAAGGCTGCCGCGTCGTCGGCTCGAAGTTGCGGTCTCTGAAGGACGTAGCCGCCGCCACTGGACGACGCCGACGCTACCAGATCTAGCTGTTGTCCTGTTGCCACCGGATCTAGCCTCCTCGACCTTGACCATGACTGCGCTAGCCGTGGGCGCGCTGGGCCGAGGCGGCGCCGGCTGAGGCCACACCGATGCGCCCGCGCTTCGAATCAGTTACCTTCGGATCTGTGGCCTTATATCTTCTTCGGTTCTTGTTCTTGTCCATGTTTGGCTTCTTACTTCTCTTACGCTGTTGCTTTTGGCTTTGCGAACTCAGAGAGCCAACGTTGCTGATGACGTGTTAAAACTCAAGAACGCAAAGAGAATGAGAGACAAACTGAGAGAATAAATTCTTGTTTCTTTATTTATTGATCATGTATTTATGCCGTGAAAAGAGTTTCTTTATTCATTGATCATGTATTTATGCCATGAATGGACACATCTTGTATGGATGAGATCATCTTTAATCCTCAATAGTTCTGAAGTGCTTCGTGTCATGTTGTTCCCTGTTTCTTTTCATCGATCTTTATATCGAAGATATATTGTAACCGCATGAGAATTTGCAAAGCCAACACACTTGATGATACGACGGGTAAATGGGGTTTATATTTGTTTGATCGATTTATTGAAACTAATTTGACATTATAATTGTTAGTAATTTTTTTTATAAAATTGGTCATGACTTTTTTAAAGTCAATCTGTTCAACTTTGATTAAGTTTAAATAAAAATGTATTAACATTTATGATATTAAGTAAATATACTATTAAAGCATCAAATCATATTTGATGATTTATTTAATGAAACTAATTTAATATTATAATAGTTGATAAACTTTTTTATAAAATTGGTAAAAGTTGAATAATTTTGATTTTAAAAAAATCAAAAAACTTATAATATGTAACAGGTGAGTATGATATATCATCAAGTTCCTTCTACGCCTGAGTCCTGACAAATGCAAGGTTCATGCTACTATGTAGTCTCTATGATTCCTCTGCAGAGATTTTTTTCTATGTAAAACTTGAAGAGACGAGGAGAGAACATGTCAAGAGCAGTCGTGTAGCCCTTGAGTACGATTCAAAATGAATCAAGAGAACAAATGCAAGTTCATGTCAAAATGTTCCATCGGACTAGAACAGTGTTTCTCATGCTGTTTTATCTGAACGATAGACATTATTGAGCTGGATGTTTACCTTATACCTATCAGCCTTGATTGCAGTGCTGTTTACTTTCAAACAGTGACAGCCGATGACTTCAGAGTTCAGACTTCAGAAGCATCTTTGCAGGATCTCCAGTGTGTTTGATGCCATCGCGGACTGAGAATCTGTTTCGCACACAGCATTTCTAACCTGCATGACACTGCAAACAAAATTTATCATCTCACTAGAGCAATATATTGGATGTCAAAGCCTAGAAGGAAGGAACCATCTACTTATTTGCTAGAATTTTACCTGTTTGGTGGAAAATTGCTGCAGAAATGATCAAAAGCTATCGGTGCCATACCCATCTGAATCAAAATTGGGACGCTAAATCCAGCTATAACCAACATCTTTGTCGGTGGCGGTACTTTTAATTTGACTTCTCAAACTTCCAATCACACTCAATTTATTGTTTAACCCATGCGCGCTGATGAGGTGCAGATAAGGCATTTTAGTAGAAGGATTTATGGCAATTAATTGACTCACTGCATGCCCTGCTAGCTTGTCGTTGCCATTGAATCTGCAACTGCTCAAAAGAGAAGTCCATATTGCTGAATCGGGTTCAAAAAGGGAAGTCCATATTGCTGAATCGGGTTCAAA
>KE371230.1:56248-71057 GCA_000418225.1 Zizania latifolia
AGAACTCTGCACTCTCCACTGTCCAAAACTCTAGATCTGCACTCCACTGATACTCCAATACTCCACTGCCTATTATTTCTGTAAATCTGAGATGTAAATCTCACTCACTTGAAAAATCTGTTACACCACATCAATATAGTTGTGTAGAATAGTCCATATATATATATATATGGAAAATTTGTTGCTGTTATGCTACAGTGCACATACCGTTTAATCCGTGTACACGCCGTATAACTCCGTGTACACGGTCTAAACGCTAAACGGTGGGTGGCCGACCGTGTACCGTTTACAGTTTAGGTGAACACTGATTATAGCCACTCACCATGGCTTCCGGTGCCGATCTTAAAACTACGGAAGTTGTTCTCCATGTCACGGTGAGCCATCTACTCTACTCGGTTAATAAGGAGGTACTCCATCAAGTGTTTGATGTCTATGGTGCCAAGAAGAATATCCATATGCTACAAAGGGGATCTCGCGCCAAGGCCTTTGTTCTATTCCAATCTCGTGCAGACGTGGAGCATGCTCGACGAACCCTCCACGGTCATACCATCTATGACAACTGCTGCTGGCTGGACATCCAATATGAGCAGTTGCCATGACAGTGAGAAGTAAACAATCCATTTCAAGGTGTTGTGCTTGCTAAAATTTGCATGCTATGAACCTATGAGAAGTTCCAGACGTAAGAAAATAGGCACACATCTTGCTTCTGTGCCGACAAATAAAAGCAGCAACTTGGTAGGGACTTTTTCATGTAGGATGATAAGCACTCAAACATGTGCGCTAGTGTATCATTTTAAATTCTAGTAAGAGGCAGGCACTTTTTGTTGTCTCCAAAGCATAAAGTAAACACTGGATTCTGAAGTGTTACTTGAGACATTTTCGTTTACCATTGTGAATTTGTGGAATGATCGCAAAGTCAGAAAACATGCGAGGGCATAATGTTAGTTGAAACACATGATATGACAGAGTCTGAACTGCTAGTTGACAAAGTTTGTTTGTTCCCCATATTAAAGGTGGGTAGAGAACACCGTCACCGTTAGAGTAGTGCATTATGTTTACAAATATAGAGCTTAGCATCTTTGATTTGCAGTAAGGCCATAAGAACATGCATTTCAATACTAAGCTAGAGACTACTCATAGAATGAGGCTGGTCCAATTTGGTTATGAAGTCTTCATGATGAATAGCAACGACATGTTTGTTCTACAAACTCGAAGAGTCTATGATCAGTAGAATATTATGATACATGAATAAATGACTAGGAAATGGAAAAAACATAAAAGACTGGGTCAAGTTTAGCTAAATACATTACACTGTGGCAACAAGAGTGATGGGAATCTTTCTCGCGCCATGCAACATTAAATTGTGACACTAAATGTGCTGGGGCACCAAAGTAGCCCACAAAGAAAGCGCAAGGGATGTTATGAATTAAATTGAAAGGAAAGAAAAAGAGGAGCTTTGCTAGCCAATAAAATGATGTGGACAGTAGTGGATTGCAGAGAGAAGTACCATGATGGGTATCGCTCAACAAGAAGCTGAATTTTGCTGACAACCCAGATCAAGTCCCGTTTGCTCATCTCTGGCGTGGCACCAAAACCATCTCCTAGGAGACCAGCAGTCTTCACGTGGTTTAGAGCCGTTTCCTGAAAAAAAATGAAATTACCGTCAGTCTGGCAGGAACAGAATGTGTTAATAGTGAAGAAAGCTAAAGCTGCTGCACAGTGCCATTGTGTCACCTGTAAATGATTCATTAATGTCTCTATAGAAGCTGTACGATCAGCACCAATCTCGTAGGACCGAATCAAGAAGTTCTGTCTAAACACTAGCCCGTCCTGGATGATCCTACCAAAGCCAAATGTGTCAGCAAGCATGTCAGGCCTCTTCGGCTTCCAGTCAAGCAGAGTCCATTGCTTCTCTGCTGCCAAGAAGATGGTCGTGACAGCTGCAAGTAGCATGCTCCAGTCCGGCAGTTGGTTATAGAACGTCTTCGGAGAACTGTACGGCACGGTGTCCTCCTTGTCTGGGCTTGTAGTCTTCAGGTTAACCTTGGTGCCATTAACCTTGGGAAGGGCTTGGGCCTGCGCCTTCACTTGCATGGCCGCAGGAGGCTGGTTAGGCTTCGCAACAATGCCACGAACACTCAAATTCTCTGGTAATTCTCCAGTTGTGTTCTTAGAGATTCTAGCCAATGCGGCGGGTGAAGACCCTGGACCAGGGAAGAATGCAGAGGCGGCAACAGAACCAGCCATGGCTGAAAACTGCACCTTGGGTCCAAATTTGCTCGAAATTACACGCTATAAAGGCCAAAGGCCAACCTGAAGAAATAATCAAGAAAAGGATGAGCTTTATGAGAGGATATGTTCAGATTCACAACAGCATTTCTTTTCTAGTTTCTATGGCATCAATCAAGAAGCACGCGCTTTCTCCGCGGCTACAAAAAACGATAAACGCAGAACCTTTCTTCCTTGTGAAAGAGCTCAAGGGGAATCCGAGCATAGGCATGCTTAACTTGGGAAATGAAACACTGGATCCAGCTGCTAAAAACTGATTCCTTTCTGGCAGGTGTCGCCGAAATTTTCATTCGACCGAATGCGGACCAAAATTTGGCAAGAGGAGGCGACGCTTCGGATAAGAGCAGATTTTAGGATGAGCAAATGCCTCGCAGCCCAGGAAAAAAATCCGTTTTCTCTTGTTCAGCTCAAGAAATGCTAGGAAAATGTGCAGCAAACATAAATCTAAAAGAGAAACAAATAGTCCTCAGCCCATTTCTTCCATCGAATTAAATCCGAAGACCATTCATCATATTGCAAATTGCAATCCGTCCAGTCCAAAGTACGAACTCTTCCATTGTTTGAGGTCTGTTCATAACCATTCGACGCAAAAAAATACAAAGCCGAGGCCTGCATTGCCGAAGAAAAATTCCCCAAATCGACACGACCCTCTAATCAAAACAGAGTTTACACCAAGAGAAAAAAATCAAAGCCCGTTCTAGCCAGCATCAAAAAATCAACTAGAACAATACGGCGCCGACACAATCCACCATGGAATCAGTAAGAACTGTCAGATCTACCCAATAAGCTCCAGCAAGCCGACATAAAACCAAAATGCAAGCAAACAAATCACAGCAAAATCCCAAGCAGCCACACGCGATACACGACTCGCCGCCAGATCGCCAAGAACTCACCGGATACTCCACGAGGCGAGCCCAGATCAAGGCCCGCTCCCTTCCTCCCTCCCTCCGGCTCCCCTCCTCCTCGCCACGCACGCTCGAGCGGATTAGATACGGGCGGATTAGACTTGTGGCCTCCGCTCCTCAGGCTCGCCAACTCACACGCGAGGTAGAGAGAGAGAGAGAGAGAGATGAGTTTTTTTCCTCTCCCTTGCGAGGCGGCTACGATGCAGAGCCAGACAGCCAGTGGTGCTCCTTATATACAAGTGGAAGATGAATAAACGAGTTGAGACCAATAAATTTGATATAAAATTTTGATAAATAATTCTATTGAGAATGTTGTGTTAATTTTTTTAATATATATATACGAACGAACGGTGGTTAGGGTTTCTCCATATTATCTTCATTACAAAACATAGAGCGTACATAGTTTAAAAAAATAATATTTATAACATTTAATCAATAATTAAATTGAAAATATTTAAGTTTAGTATTTTAAACATATTAATATAGTAATAGTTGTTAATTATATATATAACAAAAAATAATTAATAATTAATATTATATGTTGAAAGCCGTGTAAATCTTTATTTGGGAAGGTTTCGGTAAACGCTTGCAGAGTTTGGTACAACCTCGCAGGGTGTGGTGCTGTGAAAGGACGGAAATACCCCGCAGAGACGAAGAGTGCGGTCCGGCGTGCGTTCCGTGTCCAAGCTGGCCGATGGTTCGTCCAACACGAAATCTCGTGAATAATTTCGGCCAGCGCTTTGAAAAAGATCGAACATATGCTCGGCCAGCGAAATTTCGTGCAAGGTTAGAAAGCAAGCTCTGTTTAAAAATCTTGGCGGCACACTGCATTAACAAATCGCTTGATGTGGATGTCTGACGAAACTGTCGAAAAAGATGTGGGTACTTAATTAGTTGATAGCAGCACTAGAAAGTAGAAATTCAGTTTTGAAAGGCCTAAGTTCTGGTCTCTGAATGTTCTTTTTTCTCGTATAAATACATGTATGTCATACATACATATATATATATGTTATGTTTGTTTTAGCTTAAATTATAATAATTTAACTTATTGATTAAGAGTATAAACAAATATTTAGTTTATAGGATCAACTTATTATAATCCATAAATTAAACTATAGTAATCTAATAAGCTAGTGGAATCTAACCATTTTTAGCTTATTACTTTAAAAAACTAAAATACATATTATACATTTGTAAAAATTATCTATTATTATCTTATGTTCAAATATTAGCCCTCCATACTTCATTTTAAGAGTATTGTAGTCTTTTTAATATCTAAATATAATAATTTATAGTAGCAATAATCTAGTTTGCCAAACTAATTCTCACTTTTAAGTTAGCTTATAACAATTCTAAGCTAAAACAAATACAACTGGAAGTACCAATGATACACATTAGCACTGTGCGTGGCTGCATGTCCACATTCGCCAGAATCGCCGGGCTTTTTCTGGATGCATGCCACCCAACATCACCAGCTGCGACCCAATACCTTGTCTGAACATGCATGCATGCAGGCCTCTGGCTAGTTTTCATGCTGCATACCAACTCTGCACATATGGTATATGGAAATAAATTTGGGGTGCTTAGGCTTCACCTATGAGATCCTTTCTAAATTGACTATTCGAAGATCCATTACCTCAGCTTTCTATATTCTTGCTAAGAAATTTATTTCATGTGTACTCATTCACTAGATTACATTAGTCTTTTACGTAGCGTTAATTCAGACGGATTCTTTACTGTTTGAAGCATAACTCCGTATAATTTATTTACGTATGTCTTATCACGTAAGATGACAGGTACGCCATATTAATATGATAACATCTGTATCCATATACACCACATGTTCTCGTAATCACACAACGCTGAATTTATGTTAGAATTAATCTTCAGGCTGAACAAAAAAGCATGAATTCAAATTGATGCATACACAACTTTAATCTCAGAAAAGTTCAGAAACAAGCATCAGATTCACCGTAGTAGTACATGCATCGGCACGTTCGTTTCAGAGCCACAGGTTTGCTGTTCAGAAACGGTAGGCAGCCAAGGCAGGCAGCTGGCCGCGCTGAATAACTGACGCGATTTTTTCCAAAAAAATTAGCCCGGCTGCCTGCCGATGCTGACAGTTTTCTGAACCGTGTGTGCGGAGGCAGAGGGGCAGTTTGGGCAAACGCCGGTAGCTTCGAGAAGACGAGAATCCAAGGCTGCCAGGGTGCGGCCGGCCCCAGCTACTTTCATCGTCTTCCACCTTGGTCTCGTCAAAGCTCGCTGCAAGAAGAGAAAGAAGACAACTTTTAGAGTTTTAATAATCTATTTTTATTTAAAATTATATTTTTAGGTATAATTTTTAAAAATTATAAATTAGATGTCGTTGACTATTGATTTAATGATAGAGATTCTGTTGACCGTTAAAATGGCGACAAAATCTTTGTTGCCAAATCAATGGACATCATGAGCTAGAATCTAACCATGGACTCTTGTTGACCTTTGATTTGGTGACAAGAGTATCTCCACCGCTCTATTAGTAAACCTATAGTTAGGATGGTCCGTGTCTTATTGTTGGTTTGGCAACAAAGCACTTCTATCATGATAGCAATATTGGTCTTGATCTTCCGGTGGAAACAGATAATTCGATTGAAGATGGAGGCGACGTTCATGAACCGATTACAACCATTCAAGGAAGCTGCCCCATAACGTCTGATACATCGACTCCAAAGGTTGCACGTGATCTTGTGGGCGCGATTAACCCAGCCACGAGGGCACTCGTCCTGCAAGCAATCGAAGAACTAGTAAGAACAAGTAGAACAACACTGAATTGCTATAATAATATAAAGGTTTCAATCTAAAATATGAGAAAATGAGGTTCTGATGAGAGGCAAACGGACAATCTGATAGACACGCGCGCTGAAACTCAAAGTAGCGATGGCTAACTTATGGATCAACAAAACCTAGTTGTTTCTAGCTGTGCTAAGGCATATAAATAAGGGGGAGGATGACCTGGAGGGGTCCAGGTCGATTACAAGTCGGTTTCTAACCCTAAGATGCGTCCTTTATGGATTCAACTTGATACACAACCCATTGGACCGAAATAGGATTAAGCAGCACTGTTTACAGAACAGGTCTCTGGAATAAAACGAGATTTGCGACTTATTCCGAATAGATATGGATGTGAGATCGGATTCATTTGAAAGTAAACTTGATAAGCTTTCCAAGCTGTACTTAAACACCTAAATCGGAATTGGGATGAAGTCGTGGTGACCGTCATAAATTGGTGATGTTCTGCAGTCCGAATCTAAAACCCTTTCATGTTCCTTTTCCTGGTAGTTTAATTGACGTGCACGAGCACGAGTAATTGAAGACATTAATCTATTCTTATAACGGTATGGATATATCAATAGTGTGGATGTCTTCATCATATCGTCCAACAATGATCAATATGGTGATCAAGTTCTTGCCCCTATTTATAGTTGGTTTGGTGATAGGACCTGTCGATCATTGAAATAACGACAAAACACTATCAACCGTTAAAATAGCAACTGGCCCCTGTCAACCATTAAAATAGCAACTAGACCACTATTAACCATTAAAATAGTGACATGACCCTGCTTATCACCAAATCAACGGTCGATAAAGATCTAGTTTTATATTTTTTAAAGACTACCTAGAAATATAATTTTGAATAAAATAGTCTTTTGTTTTAAAAAAAATTGAGAGCTTTCTCACTTCTTTCTGGTCAGAATTCAGAAATGGAGGGGACAAAAAAAATCATTTTTATGCCTTGTGTATACCAACTGAAGACTTCCGGTAGTTTATGTTTCTGTTACGGAAGTCAATTCATTTGGGCCGTGTAGCAATATTAAAAATTCGAAATCGATGGGTACCCATCAGGCCTGTTTGAATTGTTCATGTTTGCAACAATTCTGCTAATATATGAAATTTGAAAGTTTTGAAAGGTACAGGACGACTCGCTGGACATGCAATTGCTAGACTTGTTGCGAAATGGACAGCCATGGCCGATGAGTCCAACTAGGAGGGCTATTTCTACCGAGAAATATTACAAAAGATTTAAAAAAAAAGTCCAAACTGGCGTACGCGTGTTAATTCACAGGCAGTCCAGTACAAGAATTAAGAAACTCTGGTCGGATTAGATAGTCATATGGTCTAGTTGGTTGGTGATCAAAATCATGGTTCCTCACTCGATCGATCATATGATGAAGCTGGCATGCACATTAATATACTGTTACTCCCTTCCCTCCATGAATACACGTCAGTTTTGATAAAGAATAATAATAATAAAATACTTTAGATTTTAAATTCAATTATATAACTTCTAAAGGGATTATATAAAAAATATTAGTCAAACCTTAAAACTTTAAAGTCAAAACATACTACTACTCCATCTGTTATAGAATGTATAAGTTTTAAAATCAATTCCAAATATAATAACTTATCACTTGTAAAACTTAATTTTTACTTTCAAATTATACATATTATCTTCGTACTTAATTACTTAGACAGTATGATCTTATTATTTAGCTATTTAACACGCATGTTAAAGCCTGAAACACTGTTATATTTTGGAACAGAGATTGACATTCTCCAACGGAGCTAGTAGCAGTTCGCTTCCTTCACTGTTTCACCTTTCTACTACTCCTACTTTATTGAGTGTGCTCCACTTTGGCCGTAGAATTAAGTGAGGTCATAACGAGATGCAAATTTATTACCTTGGACTTTTGAGTTGCAGTAAGTTAATCATGTGCTGCGTACTAGTGCTGTATTAACTGCCACAGCTAGCGACGGAGCTATCAATTCTTAGCACTGGTAGTGCTGTTTACTGTGGCTCTGAAGGGCGACAAAGCAAGTAATGCAGTCAATGCACGTTCGTTTTTGCAGGCATATCGCTGCCTTGGATCGTATTCGTATATATAGATTATCAAACTCTTAGCTCTGGATCGATATAAACAAAGAGGCTTCCTACTTTAATTTACCCATGGTACTTGCACTCCTACTTAGGTAGCTCATAAATTTTCACGACGCCGGAGATCGAACCTGAACATGGTACTCTGAATCTGCCACTGTCTACGACGACGAACAGTTAATTAGTAATACGTTTGCTCAAGACTGAATTGCTGATGGCTGCCGACAAATAGTTTTTGGACCGATTATCATGGTAATCTGTCCGATTCCTGTGGTTACTGGTCCAGTTTAGTAAAAACCGATGGGGCTGAGGTGAAAACAATGCGATTATTATGGTTAGGCTACTATTGGAGACACGTTAGCTAGCTAGTTGTAAGCACAACAACACAAGTTACTCGAATTTGGTAGCTGGAGGTCGGGTTCGGAGTCCACGAGAGTTGAGACAATTTAGGATGAAATTAAAAGGCCTGGAAACCTGGGTGGAGGTGGAGCCCCTCCGGCTCTGCGTGGTGTAAGGTCGATCGCCAGCTGCCTTCGCTGCTGCTGGTGGTAAAGTCGAGCAGTTCCGAGGGAGAAGGAGCATCGGAATCTTTGTCGCTGCAATGCCAACGTCGCCTAAATTCAGATCTGCCTGGCTACAGTTGACTTTAGTTCTTTTTCAGATAGAGAAAGATGAGTAGGGATTTTTTTAAATATATATATATATTTCAAATTATATTTTAGGTGTTTTTCTAAAAATTATAAAACTAAATACATACTGACGATATGAGTCTTGTCATCATTTAACGGTCAATAAAATTTATCGCCAAACCAATAGTCAACATGGAAGTCTTATTGTCATTTAACGGTCAATAAGACCTATCGTCAAACCAACGATCGACAGGGGCTACAATCTGACTATTGACGCCTATCAAGCATTGATTTGGTGATATATATTCTATGTTAGTAAATCAATGGTCGAACATAGAACATCTCGATTAAAGGTTAAGCGACAAAACGGTAAAGAGACTACTGCCGAACAAAAGGTTGATGGGAATCGACAATTATATTATAGCCCTTGGTGACCGCTGGTTTGGCGACAATGGTTTTATCACCATTTCAACTATCAACAGATTTATTATCATCAAATCAACAGTCCGCAACAGTCTAGTTTTATATTTTTTTTGAAAGATGACCTAGAAATATAATTTTGAATAAAAATAGAATATTTAAAAATCTTGAGGAGTAGATCGAGAATGGGACAAAGAAGCATTTGCATTCTGATGGGCTGCGGCGGAGCCCATCCTACGTTTGGATGATAGCCCATCCCTCCTGGGCGTCCAGAACGAGCTGGTCTCGCGTTGCCCGGCCACATCGAAGATAACTCCCAGAATCGAACGAAACGTGCATTCCAGCTAGGCAGTCAGCAAGAGGATAAATTCACACCCGGATTGGAACGTAAGAGCTGTTCATCGTATAAGAGCATCTACTTAGAAGAGATACCATAAACGAATTTTTAGTATAGAGTTTTTTTTAATAAAATTTATTCTTTAAATCTCTTTTCTCTTCAACAGATTTTCGATACTCTATTCTCTATATTTTACTCTTATATAACTAACGAGTGAATCATATTTGTTATATCTATTTCTCTATTTTTCTAGACAGATATGAAATAAAAGTCATTCTCTGTAAGTAGGGAGGATGAGAGTTTTTTTGGTATCTCTATAAATTAGGAGGAATCATGTAAGAAAAGTTGTTGAAAATATATTTTAAACCTAAAATTCATAAAAATTGTTATCGAGAGTTATATTGGATATATCTTTGCATGCTCTAAAGACCTACGTTAACGCATGACCGGATCCATTTCCTTCTCTTTTGCACAACAGCACAAGTAGAGGTATCGAGAAAATATGTCAAGAAGATATAAATCGGTACTGAATCTTTTGCATTTATGCAAGGAGAAGACACTCGAGCCTCATCTATTCGTCATTTACGGAAGAAGAGATCTTAATCTAGCAAGGATAGTGAGCATTGATGACTCGATTTGAGTCCATCAGAATGACAAGGTTAGGTGGACAGAAGCCGGTGCAAGAACTGCATCACCATCATCTGTTTCTTACTGACTACACTACATGTTATTTGTGTCCTGTTGGCTGTGCTGTCTACTGCCTGTTGTTTTGAGCCTTTGCCAAACACAAATGACCAAATGCCGAATCAATTAAAATCAGTAGAATACATAAATGAAAATGAGCTGTGTAACCTCTCTTCAAAACATTGGGTTTGAAACCAATGGTTTCAGTTGTTCCTGTAAACAGTTGCGTGGTTTGTTCAGTTGTTCCTGCAAGTTGCAATTTTCGGAGTAAATTCCGAATTTGCTGGGCAACCTCTGTCGAATCCCTCTTGCAGCCTTGCAGAATGATCTCTTCTTTCCTCAACTCCTCTCCTGCTCCCTTGCACATGTGCAAGTGTAATTCTGTCTTAACTGAAACACATGCAGTGCCCCTGAATGTTCTCTGCAAAAAAGAAATCTGTTTTAACTGCACACAACTTTGCCGTTTAATTCAGCAAAGAACCTGCATATGTGCCTCTTGTTGTTAACAGCTACCTGCCTTCCATTTGGATTAACTGAACAAGACAAGAAATTTTGGGGCCATCAAACAGTACTTCTTTCAGTGGAGATAGCATGGTGCGATGCTACCGACGATGGCAAACAGATTACGAGCTGCTGACATGGCAGCGTAATCACTGGAGAGGCGAATCAGAAGAGGGATCTTGTTCCTCCAGCACACACCATGGACCACTCCTTAATCTTTCATAGGACACACTTGATCAAATCATCATTTGTTTGCTTTTATAGCTGGTCGTTGGTTTGGGCAGTTCGGCAGAGCTCCGTGCATATTCCAGCCTATCAGAACTGATCACTCAACTAGTAGCCTCCTGTTCCAACAAAAGTCAAGCAGACTATCCACCTTCAGAATTCAGATAGACCAAAGGAGCAGAAAATAAAAAGACTTTGCTGCACAACAGCGGAAACAAGCACTATTTGTTTTCCTCTTTTACTCTAGTGACAAATCTTTCATAGTCTGACGAGCATCTAACACGAAACCGGGCTGATATTTTGGTCCATCGAGTTCTATCAGTCACCGTTACCACTTTGTCGTTCGTATGCATGGCGGGCCTGAGATGATAGTGCATCTGTGGTATGGAGTACGCAGGCATTATAGGCAAGTACCGTATACTTTCTTTCCTGGTGTATAAATGGCATCCACTCTTTGCCAGCAGCATACAAGCAACAAGAGAGGGCAGGAGAAGAAATCCTTGGCTCTTGAGTTCTTTTTTCCAGTGAGGTGAGTGCCTGTTAATCAGCAGTACAGATCCAAGATGTATAACGCTCCAATGGATCAGGAGATGTCCTACTATGGCCATGTGCAGAGGCGCCATGAGGAGAAGGGTTGCCTCTATGCATGGTGAGAGTTTCCTCTTGTCTTCCTTTTGTTCTCCTCTTTTGGAGAGGCAATGAGAGGGAGGATGAGTATTTGTCAGTCTGATTACTTAGCAAGATCTGAAACTTTCTTGAAGCTGACAGATCTCTCTCTCTGTATGTTCCCTACTCAATATTTTGTACTATTCTTTTCTTCTTGTTTTTTTCTAAGAAATCGTTTGTTTTTCATGCAAAATTTCTTCAGCTTCTTTTATGTTGCTAGTTGAGATTGAGCAACCTTTTAGGCGGCTTCAGATCATAAACTCACTTATAAGTGTTCATGCAAGGCTTTCTTGTTTTGCAATCACCCTGGTGCTCATGCTTGGCTTGGTTACTGATAAAGTTGGAATTCAGTTAAACCAGCATACATCTCCAGAACCCAACAGACTCGCTTAAAGCTGATGAAATTGCTTTCAACTCTGTCGTCTTGTTACAGTTGCTTCTGATATCCTCAGTTTTAAGTTTACAAATAAATGAAACCGCAACAAACCATCTCTTACTAACGTGATCTCACTTTTTTTTTGTTGGCCAAAGGGCAAGCAGTGCTTTGGTGAAAAAAATTCTTTATGGCACAACCTTATCTAGCTCACAAACTATTCTCACGGGCCAAGCTAGTAAAAAGTAGAGAGAATTATACAGGCTATACTTTGTAAACTGATTTCTGACCTAGAAGATGCAGATCAATACGAGGAAATGAACACTGGTTTGTTTTTAACGTGACTATTCTCTTATTCCGAGTTCTGATTGCAGCATCTTCACTGCCCTGTGCTGCTTCTGCTGCTACGAGACCTGCGAGTGCTGCCTCGACTGTCTCTGCTGTTGCTGCAACTAGGCCGCCATATCAAACCATGGAGCAACAGCAGAAGCAAGACGAAGATGGAGATCGCTTCCATCTCTTACCCTGAGATTTAGTAGCCCATTTTCGTTGTGAAAAAACAATAATAAGCGTGTAGTAGATGGGAACTTTGTCAGGTCGAGCATTTGTGCTCTGAACAAAACTATTGTAATCATGGCTTGAATTTCTTAAGCATATCAGTAGCACCGGATTCTGAAGTGCTTTCTGTGCTTGTGAACTGTACTACTATCTCTTGCAGGGTTGGTATGTGGTGCAGCTGTGCCTATTGGTGCACCAGATTACCCTTCCGTTGTGACTGATCCAGTGACAGGTTGAGCAGGTTAACCTGCCATACCAATCAGCATGGAATATAATAGTTGCTGCAAATGGTTTATGATCATTTGGAGTTGGTGCATGATCACCTTTATGACAGTAGACATAACCAGGTGAGCAGGGTTTTAAAACCGAACAAGGTCCGGTTGGGGTCCAGCCCGGACGACGGCTAACCGCAGGAAATAGGCCAAAATTCAAATTCAAAGTTTTCGGTTCAAAATTTAGAACCAAACGATTACTGAATGGTTTGGCTCAGTTAGTGATCAGTTTGGAATGGTAATCGAGCAGTAACCATCGGTGCCAGTTTGTGTATGGTTTGATGTCGGTAACCGGTTAGTTAGCCGTAGTAAACAACCGGTTTACGTCGAAAACCAACCGGCTTTATAAAATACAGAAAATTCTTAGAAAATTCATAAAAAATTGAAAATGTGGGAGAAGAAAAATTTAGGAATGTAAAGAAAATCCGTGATGCACTGATGAAAAAAAATTAGGTATGAGAATTGCATACCCCTTTTAATAAAAAAATTGAAAATGTAAAATGTTGAACGTCTGGCCCAATTCTTTTTTATTTTCATTAAACTTGTTGCCCTCATAACTTTGTCAAATTTTAATAGTTTTTAAAAAATCATTAAAAATCATCTTAATCCACCTACTATTTATGAGATTTTTTTAAAAAATGAAATTTAAATTTGAACCGGATTACCGGTATTGGTCAAAACCACGATGACCCTCATGTTACCGCGTGCAAGTGATTGGTTGGAGAGCAGGATGCGCCAGTGGCTTGACGTAGAACAAGACAAAGGTGTCTGCACTCGGCAGCCATGTGGCGCTGCCGTGCTGCACAATGGCTGCATTCTGTTAGAACAGAGAGATGAAATGGAACAATTTCATTCATATCAACTTCTTCTGGGGTGCAAGTGTTTGCAAAAATGGAAAAGGTAGCAGGGTTGTGAGTCTTGTGACTGGGAAAAAGCTCACTTACATGGATGGAATGCTATTATGCTAGCCCATACTCTTATCTACTGGAATGTATCAAAAGCAGCTTTCCTGAATTGCTTGAAGCTGATGACCACAGTTTCAAGAAAGGCAAAATTGCCTCTTTTGCTATTCCACAAGGTTCACAACTTTTTCAAATCTGAAGAATGTAACCCAGAATTACCACCAACATGGCAGAGCAGTGCAGGAATCATGCCAAGGACTTCTTTAAAAAATTATAAAGACCTTTACATCCTTTTGATAAATGATACACTATCCCCCAAAAAACAGGGAGAAGAAGGCTAATAGACACAAACAATGATGCTTACTTATGAGTGATGGTGCGAGAACATCACATCAAGTAGTTCAGTTTCGAACAAGGAATGAACAATAGGGACATAAAGGTCAGGGTACAAAGGTGTCACAGCTCACGCTGTGTCATTGGACAGCGCGGATTAAATCTTCGGATGGCGGAAAATGATCTGAAGAATGTATGGGGTTGTAATGTGTTTGCGATGTTTGAAAACGTAAACTTGTAAGGAGAAAACATATTCGTTGAGCTGAGGCACGATGGCTATTTGTCGGATATACGCCAGGAGTAATGGGCAAGAAAGAAAAAGGTGAAACAGAATTTCTGTTGTGTCTGAGTTGGCGTGGGTAGAGCGGCGATCCTCGTTCTCGTTTCCGATGAGCAATTCCCCGACTCCGGTGAGCGAATTGTTCCTCCGGCGAGTGATCGGCGCTAGCAGCAAGTTACAGTGGTATTAGATTCGGGTTTTGCCTGTTCGTGCACTGTCATTCTCTTGATCGGCTGGTAAAAATTCCCATGGTTGGGTCGGCGGTTGCTTCGGTGACTGCTGTAATTCCTTTCAGGGTTTGGCTGGTTCGGAGTTAGTGTGCGACCTGGCGTGACAATCACTGCAAGTTCGGCAGGTGATCGCTGCTCTGGAGGCGATGGGGAACCGTGTGATGGAGGTGATGACCACGCTGATGGCGAATGTGGAAGGGATGGAGATGGGCCAGCAACAATTGGTGACGAAGGTAGAGTACATGCAGACCAAGGTGGATCTCACAATGACTTCCTTGGGCTAAGTTCAG
>KE371230.1:112033-174073 GCA_000418225.1 Zizania latifolia
CACCATGTGGAAGCGCGCCACCTCCGTCCTCCTCCACCACCGCTCCGCCCTCACCCACCGTTCCCCGGCGATCACAGGAGCCTCCGCCGCGGCTGGCCGCCTCCGCGCGCCACCGCCACCTGCCTTCTTCTCCACACTCGGTAATGTTCCTCCCGAAACTCCGGCCGATCCATCAGGGCGATGATTTGACAGGAGGGTCTGTCCCCGCAGATGTGGCGCAGGTGAGGACGAGGGTGGAGGATGTGATGCCAATCGCCACCGGGCACGAGCGCGAGGAGATCGCCGCCGAGCTCCAGGTCAAGCCCCCAATTCACTCGGCCACGTTGGCTTCGTCTCTTGTTATGGCATTATATTGGCGAAATGTTCAGTTTTTATAGCTGAAAAGTGAAACCTGAAAGATTTATTTTTTCCTCTTTTTGTTTTTTTTTTTTCATTTCAGGGGCAAAAGAGGTTTGATATGGACGCGCCCGTCGGGCCATTCGGTACCAAGGTAAGAGCTTTCCATTTGATATCCCATGATTTCAATGTTTCGACTTGTGTGCTCGTGAGCTGCTGAAAACGACTATTTAGATGGGTGTATGAGTGCCGACTGAATTAATGCTGATGTGTAGTAGACTTTTGGTCATGGATGCAACGTTCTCTTATAACTTGACATGTTCCTCTCTGCTATGAAGTGAGAAATTTGTTTGGCCTCTATGGAATTGGTGAAGAGATTGGCCCTAGCTCCAGATGTTACAGATGCAGCAGAAGCATCACATCAGGGATTTTGTTTACTGGATATGAATATGTGAGATTACAATATGAGTTCTGCCACTGGTTCTTTTTATTTCCCAAAGAAGTTTTGCACGCACAAACAGTAGGCAAAATTGTTCCGGCTTATGTTTATGTTTATACTGATTTGTGATTTGATGGGCTAGTGGCAACTGATGATTTTGCATTGCTGTATCCATCCCAGCTTATGTTATTTGCTATCTATTCACTCTTCTCATACCCACGTCTTTTGCTTCAGATTTATGTTAACTCATAATCTTCTAGGTCGTGAAAAACTTGCACCATAATATTCAGTTTGCTAAGTAGTTGTTTTGTTAACTTGTTGGATACTTGTATGTGTTTGCTTAACAAAGGTTGGATTGTGTTGCCTTTTATATTAAGAAAGGTTGGATTTTGTCTTTGTATTAGTGCTAGCCTTAGTAGAGCATTATTTTCAACATGTTAAGAATTAAATTTGGGGGTTTTCAAAATGCAATAACATTCTCATTTTCCGTTCATTTATTCTGGTGTTCCTATCTTATATCTAGTACTTTGTGGCATCTTGATTTTGCTTTGTTATTGCCTTTTCTTTCAGAATTGTTCTATGTATTAGTACTTATGGTTTTCTTGTTGATTTGCAATCTCATGCTAAGACTTTCCTTTACACACTCATAAAAATGTGGTTTCTCTTGGAAAACCCATCTCTGATAGTATATTTTGTGACTTGTGAGTTTGTTCAACTCTATCAATATGGGCCTATGTAATATGGAGATTTCTAGTTGAACCAGCAGTGTTGGACCTTTTAGTCTGGAGCTCAATAATAATGCCTTTGATCATGATACACATTTCTTATATGCCGTCAATCTCCAGGCAGTAAAAAGATTCAGTGCTTTGAAAATTCTTAGTTTCCCACATATCTCTAATATCTAAGACATAATACTCGTAGTTGGGGTGATGTGTGTTTAGATGTCATTGCACTTTTTTTATTCCTGTGCTTTCGTTTATTTTATCATCCCAGTTTGTCCACGACTAGTTTTTCATAACTTTGCCCCTTGAATTAGGCAATTAGGTGTAATCTCAAATCTGATAAGGGTATCAGTCCATTAATGGGCATCACTTCATTTTGTTTTGGCCCGTTGATGAATAGTAGTACCTTTTAGAATGTTCTATCTAACCTTGATTTGGTTTGTCTGTACCTTTTGTGTCACTGTTCAGTTTAATTCATTTCACTCCTGTGTGGTCAAACTGAACTAATATACATGTCCATGTTGTACAGGAAGCTCCTGCTGTCATTCAGTCATACTACAATAAAAGAATTATTGGTTGCCCTGGTGGTGAGGGAGGTACAATACCTGTGCATGCTAAATCCCTTGTTTGTCACCAATAAAGGAACTTCTAAAATTAAATCATCTCCTTATCTTATCTATTAATATTCATCGACTCACAACCAACTTAGTGTATTTAAACTCTAAATTGCAATGTTTGGATATTTTCAGAGGATGAGCATGATGTCGTGTGGTTTTGGTTGGAGAAAGGCAAGCCACATGAATGCCCCGTCTGCACTCAGTGTTTCACGGTATGTTGGTATTTGCTGTTGACAAAGTTGTTTGCCTTGTGAGAGTAATTTTGGTATGAGATGCTCAGTCGTGCATGTTGGTATGATGTCCAACTCTATGTTCACAGCTTGAGGTGATTGGAGAAGGAGGAAATCCTGATGGGCATGACGACGACGACGATCACCACCATCATTAAAGTTGGAGAAGGCATCTCTAGTAATAAAACGCTGGATATGGCCATATCCATGTCAACTCTCAATTCTGATGACTTGGAGCAGCAGTGTTTTTGGAAAACACGGTTTTCTTTTCATTGGTTTGATCATGCAAATAACAGGATTCATAAAACAATGATGCACTTTGTTTTTCCGTACACCTTAGTGGAATCAAGGTAGGTTTATTTGTCTGTCTGAATGATTCGATGTTCAATGGCCACCTGAACCAAATGTCTGGTGGATTATTTGTTATCTGAACATTTCCCACATCTTGGTCCTGTTCAATGCCCTTTTAACAAATGAAGTCAAACATTCGATGAGTTTGATCTTTGATGATAACCAATCAATTCGATGAAACAATCAATTTGTAACTCTTTTATGATCTTCAGTTTCCAACTGCTTACGTGGACAGTTTTCTTGTTTTGATGGGGTGAGATATTCAAAGTTGGATTTGGCCAACACACACCTCGCTATACACTGATGTCATTCACTCGAGGCGTCGTTGAATTGAACAAAAGTGTACTTCACCTCACACAATACGGAAATTTCGACGAATTCGGCGTGACAGAATATCATTTTGCAGTGCATTTAATTCACCCTTGAGTTGAACCGTTCCTGTTCTACACTTTTCTACCTATCCTCTCCCTTAATTTTTTGATCTGGTCAGCTGATTACTACAATACTACTCGAGATAAAGCCTGTGATGAAAAGGGCACAAATATTAGTTGAAATGTTGCTATCATCTTAAGATTTAGGGATGTTTTCTCCCGTGTATAATTACTATCCATCATGTCAACTCTCGGGACAGGACAAAAATGCAAGAACTAATCTTGGCAAGAGAGATACGGTGCAATCAATGTCGAGCGACGTCGCTGGCCCGCCGGTGATGGCGTGATCGATGGAGAGCAAAAAGGCCAAGATCCTCGCCGGCGCGGCCGTCGCCGTGCTACTGGTCCTCGAGCTCAGTCTCTACCTCTGCTTCCACCTGTCGAGGCCGTTCTACCTCTCCACCGCCGTCATCTTGTCGGCCGTCCTGTCGGCGTCCGTCGTGACGCTGCTGCACCACGCGCTGAACGAGCGGCGGCGAGCTGAGCGCATGGCGAGGCGGCCGTCTCCGGACGGCGAGGAGCTGCGCGTGGAGTACAGCTACTTCCGCAAAGTCGCTGGGCTGCCGTGCAAGTACTCGTTCGAGGCACTGGCGGCGGCGACGGACGGGTTCCAGTACACGGTCGGGCGTGGCTCGTCGGGGTCTGTGTTCAAGGGCATCCTCGACGACGGCATGGCGGTGGCGGTGAAGCGGATCGACGGCGCGGAGCACGTCGACAAGGAGTTCAAGTCGGAGGTGTCGGCGATCGCCAGCGCGCAGCACATCAACCTGGTCCGCCTCGTCGGCTTTTGCCTCGTCCCGCGCGGGCCACGCTTCCTCGTCTACGAGTACATGGAGCACGGCTCCCTCGACAAGTGGATCTTCCCGTACGCCGGCCGCCAGTGCCTGCCGTGGGCAGCGCGGTACAAGGTCGCCGTCGACGTCGCGAGGGCGCTGGCCTACCTGCACCATGATTGCCGCTCCAAGGTGCTGCACCTTGACGTCAAGCCGGAGAACATCCTCCTAGACGACTGCTTCCGGGGGCTCCTCTCCGACTTCGGGTTGTCGAAGCTGATGGGGAAGGAGCAGAGCCGGGTGGTGACAACGGTGCGCGGCACGACGGGGTACCTGGCGCCGGAGTGGCTCCTCGGCGTCGGCATCACGGAGAAGTCCGACGTGTACAGCTACGGGCTGGTGCTGCTGGAGATGGTCGGCGGGCGGCGGAACCTGCTGACGGACGACGTCGGCCCGGACGGGTCGCCGCGGTGGTCCTACTTCCCCAAGGTCGCCGCCGACAAGGCGCGGGAGGGGCGCGTGATGGATGTACTGGACAGGCGGCTTGTCGACTCTGGCGAGGCCATCGAGGAAGCGGCTGTGCGGAGGCTGGTGCACGTGGCGCTGTGGTGCGCGCAGGAGAAGGCCGGTGCGCGACCCAGCATGGCGCGCGTGGTGGAGATGCTGGAGGGGCGGGGCGCCGCCGCGGCGCCCGTGGAAGCCCCGCCGCCGTCGGACATGATCGTGGTCGACCTATTGGCTCTCGACCCGGCGCGCGGCCGCGGCCCGTTTGGGCTTCCCTTGCCCACCTCGTCGGCTGGCGGCGGAATGCAGGAGACATCGTCGAGGCCGAGCAACTCGTTCGCGCTCTCCTACCTGTCGGGGCGATAACCCCAACCCCTGCAAGCTCAGCTGCAGCATGAACGGCCGCGCGCCGCCGTCGCATTCTCGAAGGAGTCGCGGCCGCGGCCATCATCGGTTGGTACTCCGGTGAACCGACGGCGATTTGACCTTCACACTCGCGTGCACGAGGAGATTTTTGGTTTCAGCAGTGCACCACTGACTGAATCTGAAACTGAAAACGCGCCATCGAGACATCGATCAACACATTTGCAGATGAAACTGTTCGAATAGTTTTAAAACTCTCTTGAAACAGCAACAGAAATTGATGAATTTGTTCATTTAAGCATAGATCAAGACAGGGTCTGGGCTGAAGTACATATGCTCTGACGAACGGAACCCAGAGGTGGGCACTTAGGCCCCGTTTGGTTTCTTTAGTCCAAAGTTTAGTCCCATCACATCAAATGTTTATGTGCTAATTAAAAGTATTAAATGTAGGTTAATTATAAAACTAAGTACATAAATGAGGGCTAATTTGCGAGACGAATCTATTAAACCTAATTAATTCATAATTCGACAATATGGTGCTACAGTAAACATGTGCTAATAATAGATTAATTAGGCTTAATAGATTCGTCTCGCGAATTAGCCCTCATTTATGTACATAGTTTTATAATTAACCTACGTTTAATACTTCTAATTAGCACTCAAACATCTGATGTGATGGGACTAAATTTTGGACTAAAGAAACCAAACACCCCCTTATATTAACAAATTTGACAATTACTTTTCCTGTCATCTTGGTCAGAAAAAATATTATTTATATAATAATATGAAAGTGCTTGATAAAGGGCGGGGTGCCCGATCTTTCATCACGTAGAGGATAAACAACGATTAGTGCAGACGAGACACACACAATCCGGTTTCTGATCCGTGAGATCGAACCTCTGCAATCGCAGCACCATTTCTCCTCTGGTTATCAACCAAGCACAGCCTGATTGACCTCACCACGAAGGCTAATCCTTGCCCGCGAATCGAAGAACACAAGCAAGAATGCATAAAACACAATCGAAACAGGAAATTTCTATTTGAATCTACGAATTGGGGTCACTTACAAAACCGGCGACGTGGTGACTATCAAAGCAACGTGTAAAATAAACCCTCAAACCCTAGACATTTGTAGATACAACTTTATAGTAGTTCTAGACGCGTCCCTAATAGACTCAACTGGATATACGACTCGAAGGCCCAATAAGACAGAAAAACAGCATGCTAACAGATTTTGAACGTCCTCTTGTTTTGACGATTCTCATTGATCCAGAAGGAGTTTTGATATGAAACTAGCGTAATTGAAAAAATACCGAAGTTAGCTTTCCGTGCATATATGGAATGTCAAAAACGGAGTCCGTATGTGGCCTGGGCGACAATTTTAGTGCATGCTGATCCTAGAATCCGAATTGGTCTCGAGCTGAAATTGGATTGGGCTTCCAACTCGACTTGGACGTCCTCGCTGGTCTTCTCCGCCTCCTTGTCTCCCTCCATGTATCTCCTGGTCCTCTCTAATATTCCTAAGAATAATAAAATAATTAGGTAGTAATTTATTATCAAGATTATATAAAGAGGTACTTAGGAATAAGCTCACCTAAAGATTTAATTGTCTTGCTCGAGCTCGAGCTATTGGTCCTTATATTACAATCGGAGGGGTGTCATGTGTATCCATTAGAGTGATATCCTCATCATCCTCCTCCTCTTAAAGTAGAGTCGTCATCGACTCAAGCTTATCTTCTTTCCCCATATATGGTTTTAAATCTATAATGTTAAAGGTAAGGCTAACCCTAAACTCGGGAGGCGAGTCAAGTTTATATGTATTGTTATTAATTTTCTCAATTATTTTGAAACGACCAGTAGCTCTTGGCATTAACTTAGACTTTCTTAACTCTGGGAGCCTATCTTTTTTTAGATGTAACCATACTAAATCATCCGGTTCAAAAGTAACTTCCCTTCTACCTTTACTGCCTTCAATTCTATACTTTTCATTCATCTTTTCAGTGTTTGTCTTAGTTGATTCATGCAATTTTACAATAAATTCAGCATGCTCTTTAACATCATTATGAGTTCTTTCACTAGTAGGCAAAAGTAAAAAATCAATAGGAGCTCGAGGATTAAATGGACTTACCTTGTTTATGGAGTGTCCTACCCGATTATATGCGAATTCAATATGTGGTAAGCACTCCTCTCACATCTTTAAATTCCTCTTCAAAATTGCTCTCGACATGGTAGATAAAATTCTATTCCTATCTCGGTTTGTCCATCAGTTTATGGATGACATGTTTTAAAAAACAGCAACTTGGTTCCCAACTTGTTCCAAAGTGTGCGCCAAAAGTGACTCAAAAATTTGGCAACACGATCTAAAACAATAGTAGAAGGCATACCTTGCAAGCGCACAATTTTCTTGAATAAAAGATTAGCAATATGAACAGTATCATTACTTTTATGACATGATACGAAATGCGTCATCTTAGAAAATCGTTCTACCACAACAAAAAATGGTATCTGCTCCCTTCTTTGTTCTAGGTAGTCCCAAAATAAAGTTCATAGATATGCCTGCCCATAGTATGGAAGAAACAGAAAGAGACATATACAAACCATGTAGATTTAACTTTGACTTAGCCTTTTGACATGTGGTGCAACGAGCCGCGAATCGTTCTACATCTTGTCTCATCTTTGGCCAAAAGAAATGAGTGCACAAAACATCCTTTGTCTTCTTGGCACCAAAATGACCCATCAATCCTTCTTCATGTGCTTCCTGCAATAATAAAAGACGAACATATCTAACAGGAATGCATAGGCGGTTAGCTCGAAACAAGAATCCTTTGTTCAACACAAATTTGTTCCATGTATGTCCTTTACAATGGATAAGAACATCTTTAAAATCAGCATCAAGAGCATATTGTTCTTTTATCGATTCTAAGTCCAAAAATATGACAATCAAGCTAAGACAATATGGTATACCGTCTAGATAAAGCATCAGCAATTATATTATATTTTCCTTTCTTGTATTTGATGACATAAAGAAAATATTCACTAAATTTAACCCACTTAGCATGTCTACAATTCAATTTACTTTGACTACGAATATGCTTAAGTGATTCATGATCAGAATGAATGACAAATTCCTTAGACCACAAATAATGCTGCCATGTCTTTAAAGAACGAACAAGAGCGTACAATTCCTTATCATAAGTGGAATAAGTAAGAACATGCCCATTTAACTTTTCACTAAACTAAGCAACATGTTTACCTTCTTGCATCAATATACCACCAATGCCTATTCCACTAGCATCACATTCTAACTCAAAAGTCTTACCAAAATCAGGAAGTTGTAGTAATAGCGTGTGAGTATGTTTTTCTTTTAAAAGATTAAATGATGTCTCTTGTTGCTCCCCTCAATGGAACACAACATCCTTTTTGGTTAACTCATTTAATGGAGCAGCGATGGTGCTGAAATCGTTCACAAAGCGGCGATAAAATCCAGCAAGTCCATGAAAACTCCACACTTATGACATCATTGTGGGCGTTGACCAACTCTGTATCACTTGCACCTTGGCTTCATCGTCCTTAATTCCCCGTGGAGTCACAACATAACCAAGAAACAAAACCCAAATAAGTATGCATCACGTAAAGCAATAAAAACAGCACATAGATGATCAAGATGCTCAGGTAATGACTTGCTGTAAATCAATATATCATCAAAGCAAACCACCACAAATCTACCGAGGAAAATGCGTAAAACTTCATTCATGAGTCGCATAAATGTACTAGGTGCATTGGTCAATCCAAAAGGCATGACTAACCACTCATACAAGCTAAATTTAGTTTTAAATGTGATCTTTCATCCATCACCCAATTTCATTCTAATTTAGTGGTATCCACTACGCAAGTCTACTTTTGAGAACACAACAGAGCCACTTAATTCATCAAACATATTATCTAATTTAGGAATATGATGATGATATCTAATGGTTATGTTATTAATGGCTCTATAATCAGCACACATGCACCATGATCTATCTTTCTTAGTTACCAAAATAATAGGGACAACTCAAGGACTAAGGCTCTCACGTAGATACCCGCGGTCCAAGAGGTCTTGGACTTGGCGTTGAATCTCCTTAGTCTCCTCGGGGTTGGTTTGATAGGCATCTCTGTTTGATAAACTCACGCTAGGAATCAAGTCAATCTGATATTATATCCCTCGAATAAGTGGAAGTACTGAAGGAATCTTAGGGGGAAAAACATCTCAAAACTCCTGCAAAAGGTTAGTGACAGCAGGAGGCAAAGTGGAAGCTAAATCATCAATGAAAAAGAGAGTATCCTTACAAACTAATGTATAGCACACATCATCATCATTTAGCTCAGCAAGATTAGCTCTAGTTGCAAGCATAATAACATCTTTTAATTTGAGTACTTGCTGATTTTTAGGTTTAATATTATTATGTTTGCTCTCATTAGCTGCTTTCTCTCTATCAACTCTAACAATTTCATCAGGAGTCAAAGGTAGCAAAGTAACTTTTATTCCTTTATGCATAAGAGTGTATTTATTACTTCTACCATGGTGAATTGCATCATTATCATACTCCCAAGGCCTACCCAATAAAAGAGAATAGTTTCTATTGGAACCATATCACAATCAACAAAATCAGAATATATACCAATGGAAAAATGCACGCAAGCTGTTTGTGTCACTTTAGCCTTATAGAAATCATTTAGCCATTAGAGATGGTATGAATGTGGATGCGGACATGTGGTCAAGCCAAGCTTACTAACCAAATACGAACTTACCAAGCTGCTGCAGCTTCCTCCATCAATGATGACACGCGTACGCCTGTTGTTGATGATGAGGAAGATCTAAAACAAGTTATGTCATTGTTGCTTATCTACTTGATCTACCTTAGCACTAAGAACCCGTTAGACAATGACACTCCTATAGGCCATAGTATCATCATAGCCAAACACTTGGCCATCATCATTATTGTCGTCTATGTCAGCGTCAACAATGGCCATGTCGTCCTCTATATCAGAAGCGCTGATGTAGCCTCCATCTTCTGTTGCAATGTATGCCAGCTTGCTTGGGCAGTCCCGCTTCATGTGACCAATCCCATAGTAACGATGACATTGAATGTCCAAAGTGTGTCCTGTGTCTATAGAAGATGAAGCACTTTTAGTGGGAATTTGTGATGACTTTTTACCTGTATCATCAACTCATGTAGAAGTAGAAGGCCACGTGCTTGCTGGTGTTGCGGAAGGTACAGGTGTTGGCGTAGGCACGGGACGAATGCTTGAAGAAGAGGAATACTTGGCTAGTGCCGGTGTGCTCAATTCTCATGGCTGATAGGAGGTTCTGGCTTTGTGTTGTCATCCCTGCAACTCCTCTAAAAGCATAACAAGCTGAAACAAGCGGTTAACAATATTATATTCCTTGTAATCGATGATGTCCTAAATCTCACGTCTCAATCCACCGTAGAAACAACAAATCTTGTCCTCGGTGTTCTCCACAACACCACAACAGACCATACCCTTCTGAAGCTCTGCATAATATTCCTGCATAGACATGTTACCTTGATCCAAACGTTGTAGTTTCTTACGTAATTCATGTTGATAAGGAGGAACAAATCTATTTCGCACAGCTTGTTTTAATCTATCCCATGTATTAGGTTGCAATTGAGTATTACCTAGCTCACTTGATGGGAACTTGGGTGGCCTGATCTTTCGATAAGAGGATACGTCGATTGATAGAAGGAGAAGACGTTCACGATCCGACTACAATCGTCTAGGGACATTGCGCCTTAGCAATCGCTACACCAACTCCAAAGGCTGTTCGTGATCTTTACGAAGCACGATCAACCAAACCATGAGGGTCTTTGTTCCTGCAAGCAATCGAGAACTAGCAAGAACAAGAAGAACAAGTGCACTCATAGTAATTTCGCAGGGGATACAGAAGGGGGAGTTCTGGAGCAGCGAAACGATGATCTAATCGACCATGGCTTCAACCGGTAAAGTAGTAAAGCTAAACTTTGTATTCAACCAAAACTGATCTACAACTGAGGTCTCTAGGGGTATTTATAGCCCCTAGGGACGTCCCTAATGTTTGGAAACTTATTACATATGGAAACTACTAATTATTTCCTAAATAGATTCACTAGAAAAAAGGAAACATAATTAATACAGCGATTCTTGTGCCCTAGCTAGGATTTTCGGAGAAATAAAGATATTATTTTCCATGTAGACATTCCTAGATTTCCAACAAGTATACGAACATTCCATTTGGTGAAGGGATTCCAAAGTAGTCTGCCTATCTGTTGACGTGGTAGACTTTCTCAGCACGAATTAGCTTAGTATTCTTCTGCATTTCCTTCATTCCTAAGCACAATAATAGCATCACACGAATTTAGTAGTTCTCCATTCAATTATGTATGTGTATACAATCCGAGAAACGCTTTTACCTGATAATTTAATTGTCACGTACGGGCTCGAGTGATTGGTCCTTGTATTTCTGTTGGAGCTGGTTCTGATATATTAGACTTGGGTTTAACTATGTCGGAGATGTACTCATCATCCTCCCCTTCTTGCATTTGAGTTGTCCTCGACTCAAGCTCGTTCTCTTCTCCCAAGTATGGTCGCAAATCTGCAATGTTAAAAGTGAGACTAACCCTAAAATCTGCAGGTAACTCAAGTTTATAGGCATTGTCATTAATTCGTTCTAATATCTTAAAGGGGCCATCAGCTCTTGGCATCAATTTAGACTTACGTAATTCAGGAAATCGTTCTTTTCGTAAATGTAGCCAAACAAGATCACCAGATTCAAATGTTACATGTTTGCGACCTTTGCTACTAGCAAGCTGATATTTTGCATTCATAGATTCAATGTTTGCTTTTGTTGTCTCATACAGTTTCAAGATCATTTCAGCACGCTTTATAGCATCAAAATTCAACTTCTCCGTATGTAGGATGGGTAATAAATCAATTGGAGCACGAGGAGTAAAACGAAACACAATCTCAAAAGGGCAGAACTTAGTAGTAGAATGCACTGAACGATTATATGCAAACTCAATGTGAGGCAAGCATTCTTCTCACATCTTAATATTTTGTTTTAAGATGGACCTAAGCATGGTAGATAATGTTCTATTCATAACTTCTGTTTGCCCATCAGTTTAAGGATGACAAGTAGTAGAAAACAACAATTTAGTTTCCAATTTAGCCCACAAAGTTTTCCAAAAGTGACTAAGGAATTTAACATCACGATTTGAAATGATAGTGTTTGGAAGACCATGCAATCGAACAACCTCCCAGAAAAATAAATCAGCTACATGGATAGCATCATCACTTTTATGACATGGAATGAAATGTGCCATCTTAGAAAATTTATCAACAACAACAAAAATGCTATGTCTCCCCTTCTTTGTTCGAGGCAGTCCTAAAACAAAGTCCATTGATATATCCTTCCAAGGTACACTGGAAACAGGAAGAGACATGTAAAGACCATGGGGATGTAATCGTGACTTAGTTTTTTGACATGTCGTGCAGCGAGAGACGAAGCGTTCGACATCCCGCCTCATCTTTGGCCAAAAGAAGTGGTCAGCAAGTATGTCCTTTGTCTTCTTCACAGCAAAGTGTCCCATCAATCCACCTCCATGCGCCTCCTGTAACAGCAATAGTCGAACAGAACAAGCTGGAATGCACAGTTTGTTAGCCCTAAATACAAACCATCAGTGAGGATAAATTTGTTCCAAGTTTTTCCCTCTTTGCAATTCAGCAACACATATTTGAAATTGTTATCATTAGCATATTGTTCCTTGATTGTTTCTAAGCCAAAAATTTTGAAGTCAAGTTGTAAAAGCATGGTGTAACACCTAAACAAAGCATCAGCAATGATATTTTCTTTTTCTTTCTTATGTTTGATGATATAAGAAAAAGACTCAATGAATTCAACCCACTTGGCATGTCTACGGTTTAATTTTGCTTGGCTTCGTATGTGTTTCAAAGCATCAGCGATCTATGTCCCCATTGTCATCGTACATCATATCTTCATCATCCTCTTGCTCACCGTTGTCTCTTCGAGGCTGAAGATTGGTCTCCAAATCTTCCATCTTCTAGGAGAGAGTTTAGATGCTATCTTGCATAGTGTCCAGGCGGTTATTGATTTGGTCACACAACCTTATCTGTCTTGCGACAACCTATGCTAGTTCTCCCTTGGAGACACACTCATCGAAGTCCGCTGGGTCCTTTGAGTTTCCTGCCATGGTTAGTAGAGAAAAAATACTAGAAAAGAGTATTAGCCCTATGAACTAATAAGTAGTGGAAGGTGGTGTCGCTCTCACTCAAGCATCTTATCACGCTCTTGCAAGGATCTTACCTACCCGTTTGGTGTACTTAGACTTAAGAGAAGCTAAGTCACACATAAGCACATTGCAGGCAGGACAATCATCAACTTCTCCCAAGGAAGAAGAATCTAGACTAGCAATTTTATCATTAGCAATTTTTAATTCACTTGTTAGCTTGTCTATTTCCTTCTTAGCCTTTCTAAGTAATTTATTTTGATATTTCAATTCACGAGAATTTTCCTTAAGTAAATTGCACAGCTCTACTTCACTAGGAGTTACCTCCTCATCGTCGTCGTCAGAGCTGCTGTCGATGTTCCCCTCCTTAATAGCCATGGTGCAACAGCTCTTAAGGTTCTTCCTGCTTGAGTGCCGCCGGGTCTTGATCTTATCCTTAGAGATGAAGCAGAGTCCAACCGGGTTCTTCACGTCCTTCTTCTTCCCTTTCTTGATGGTGATCTCCTCGTCGCTTGAGCTGGATGAAGAAGACGAAGACGAAGAAGAATGGTTTGTGATTTGACTCTCAATCTTGGCAAGGAAGGCTTTGTCCCTCTTTTTGTTTTCCTTCCGGTAGTCCTTCAAGACCTTCCGGAAGTACTTGGTCTTGGACTTTTCCTTATTGGGGTAGTCTTTCTTGCCGAAATCATGAGAGCTGCCATCATTGCCTTTCATGTGATGATTGTTCTTTTTAGGACACTCGGCAATGAAATGGCCGGGATCACCACATTCAAAGCAGCCCAGTTTGGTGCCATGCCTCTTCGACAATCTTCTGTCATACACGCGCCGAACGCGGTTGTTGAAAAGACAGAGATCGTCATATCCTAACAAGTCGAGCTGCTCTTCGGTTATAGACATTAGCGAAGAAAGAGCAAATCCATGAGAGGAGTGGTTATTGGTGGACGTAAGGGCCAGGATCTTGGAGCCTGATCCAGTGAGATTTGATCTCAAATGGATGTCCACATCGGAGGCTTTTAGCTTGCTAAATAATTCTGCAATTGTCAAGGTATCATACCCCGTACTCTCGACGATGGATGAAACCTTAATCTCCCAGATCTTAGGGTCTAAGGTATGGAGAACCTTAAGAGCCTGTTCGTCATCTGAGACAAGCAAAACATCTTCAGCCTTGTTGACTCAGAGTTTGTTAATGATCAATTAAAAACGACCAAACAATTCGTCAACAGACTCACCAGGTTTTTGATTAAAATTCTCATACTCACGCCGGTAAGTTTGGTAAAACCGAGCCTTGATTTGAGCTGTCCCTTCATGGTGTGCTTGAAGGGTAGACCAAATCTCTCGAGCAGTGTCGAGATGGCTCACTCGTTCAAACTCTGTTGGACCAAGTCTAGAAAACAGAATGTTAACAGCCTTGTTGTTATGCTCATGTTGAGCCACAAGCACAGGAGTGCTCCGTTCAGCGATAGCTCTGTTAACGAACGAAGGATGCAAGCAAATATCCCAAATGTCCGAACCTTGGCTCAAGAGATAGGCTCGCATACGAGTCTTCCAGTATGTGTAGCCAAAGGCCTCAAGAGACGGGACCTTCTCCGAAGAAGTCATGGTCGCTCAAATTTGGGTTCTGAACCGATTAAGGTATTGAAAACCCTAACCTTGCTCTGATACCACTTGTAGGACCGAAACTAGTGACCAGAGGGGGGGTGAATGGGCGTAAAATAAAAATACGGATAAAAAAAATCTCCTCACACCGCTCGCGTGCGCCACACCGCCCGCGCTCCCGCTCCCGCGCGCCACCGCTCAGCTGGAGGCCGGAGCAGAGGGGAAGGAGCAAAGGGAGGAGGCAAGGTACTGGCCGGCTAGGGCTAGGGTTGGAGGGGAGAGAAGGTGGAGAGGTGGGAGGACAAACACCCAAACAATTCTGAAAATGATTTGCAATTTGCTCCAAAATCCTCAAGTGTACAAGGTGGATTACATCCCCTTATATAGCCCGAGCGGACTGAGGAAAAGACTCATCTACCCCTAGGGTTTCTGATACAGACTCAAAGCCCGCAGGGCACAAAAGTAAAAGACTGACTCTAGATATTTTATTCGATGTCGGACTTTGCGTAGCTTCCACGGCACCGCTAGGAGATAACACCGTAACTTGCTCCGTTAAGTTGGGTGATGGTTTTGCGCAAAAACCGCCAAAGTGCTTGCCGCCCTTGAGCCGTGCACCCAGATTGGACCACCACGACCCCGCGGCTCCTTCAACCCGGCAATCGTCCGTCCGTCTACCTGAGTCTTACCGACCAACGCCACGGCAAGTCATCCTCTCCTCGAAGTCCCTCTCTTCAGAGAACCCTTCGAGGTGCCCCTCTTTAAGGGACTTCCTTCATCTTCACTCTTCTATTGATAATCACTCATTATCTAGGAGCCATGAGGCCCACAGTCTTCACCATGACTCCTCAACTGGATACATGGCCTAAAGTCCCAATAAGACAGAAAAACAGCATGCTGATAGATTCTAGATGTCCTATTGTTTTGACGATTCCTGTTGATCCAGAAGAAGTTTTGAATGAAGCTAGTGCCATTGGAAAGGTACTAAAGTTAGCTTTCCGTGCATATGTGGAACGTCAAAAACGGAGTCCGTATGTGGCTTGAGCACTAATTTTAGTGCATATTGTTCCTGAAATCCGAGTTGGACTCGAGCTGAAATTAGATTAGGCTTCCAACTCGACTTAGACATCCTCGCTGGTCTTCTTCCCCTCCTTGCCTCCCTCCATGTATCTCCTGTTCCTCTCCAATGTTCCTAAGAATAATAAAATCATTAGGTAGTAATCTATTCTCAAGGTTATATAAAGATGTACTTAGGAACGAGCTCATCTAGAGATTCAATTGTCTTGCTCGAGCTGTTATTGGTTCTTGTATTGCAATCAGAGAGGTGTCATGTGTATCTGTAGGAGTGATGTCCTCATTAGTGCTATCAGTTGCAAGCTACAAATTAATGTTACCTTCAACCTAAATAATTCAACACATTCTAAAACTGTATATGAGATGCTAAAATATTTTAAGTTTGAGTGCACACATTATATATATATATATAAACATGTATGTATATGAAATATATCTAAAAATAGATCACTACTACTAATATTATTTTTACACGTGGCTAAATCAGGCTTTATATAGACATCTAGTCTATTATTTTTTCGCATAAAAATATTATAACACCCTTGAGGCTATCAAGCATGTGGAGTCATATGTCACACATTATTATTTTGATTCTTTTGAGTTGAATGTTCAAACGAATATTTAAGTCTCTAAACCATTTTAAATGAAAAACAAATTCAAATACAATGTTGTAGATCTCATTGACTTTATATGCAATAGTTATGATTTTTTAAAACAAGGCTGTTTCTGTTTTTACAGGTGAACCATCTATAAAAATAGGGTTATTTTTACGTATGGTTCTTTTGAAGTAACCACTTTTAAAAATGTTGATTTTTACATTTGGTCTCTTAATTTGTATCTTAAAATGAATATTTGAGTCTATAAACAGTTTTAAATGAAAAAACTTTTAGCTATAAAGCTGTAAATCTCATCAACATCTATAATTTTTATATAATATTTATCCCTGTTTATTTTCAATTGAAATAGTTATGATATATATATATATATATGCGTATGCATGTGTGTATATATAGAACATCTCTATGCGATCGAATTATCACTCACACCCTCGATATATATTTAGTTTTTTACATATGTAGGAAAAAATTAGGTGTATCCAGTATGCACAGTAAAAACAGTGCAAACCTAGTCCCGATGTGCGCCACGTGTACATCATTTCAATCCGACGACAATGGCTCCGCGGCTCGTTTCCTGTTAGTGCGGCTCCATGGCTCAGGCGGCTCGGTTTCCATCGTCCCCTGCTAGCGCTGCCCCGTCAGCTCGGGATTCCATCAGTAAGCTGGATTCTGCGTGATCCACAGTGCCACCGTCATCTCCGAGTGGAGAGGCGGGCGCTGCTGCTGGGGTTCAGGTTCCGCCCCACCGATTAGGAGCTGGTGGTGCACTACCTCCTCCGTCACGCGCTGGAAAGCCCGCTCCCGGCCGCCGCTGACCCTACCTGCCCTACCGAGGGCTGGGTGCTCTGCAGCATGTTTCGAAAGAAGGGGTCTTCCTCGCCGGTGAGCCCTGCTGATAATAGCAACGAAGATGACGGCGCGACAAGCGGGGCATCCGGCCGTTCATCGACTTCTTCGCGCGCGCGGACGCGCGACGGCGGCACGGTGGCACGCCGCCTCTCCAGTCTTGTCGAGCTGCGTGATGGACGCGTCGGCGGAGCATTGCAGGGAGCCGCAGGAGACAATGAGCAGGGGCAGGGAAACGAGAAGGATAGGCTAGAGGAGGATGACGGCGTTGATGTCGAGGAGGCGGTGCCGGTGCCCAAAGCGGGGGAGGGGTTCGGGGAAGGGAGGAGGCATCTTCTCCGACGTTGAGCGGCTGCCGGATGCGCTAGAGGCGGGAGCGGTGACGGCGAGGTGGTGAAGGCGGCACTGCGGCAGTGGATTTGGGGCTGGGCATGGCGACCGACACGGAGTTTTTGAGGCGCAGTGGAAACCCGAGCCGCCCCGAGCCATGAAGCCGCGCAGAGCCGTTGCCGTCAGATTAAAATGGTGTACACGTGGCGCGCATCGAGACTAAGTTTGCACTGTTTTTATTGTACATACCGGATGCACCTAATTTTTCCCACATATGTATAGCTCTAGCTCTTCGTTCTTAATCGGTTCACTTCTTATTTCCTTCTATCGATCGACACCCATATCTGATCTGTAATATTTTGCTAGGGGCTATATATGTATGTATATTTGTTCACCATGGGGGAGTAATAAGATGGAACAAGATTCTGTAGTAGCTCGGTACTAATCGAACGTGACAACTGGCAAGGCCATGGCCGACAGATCAGGTGTGTAAGCACAATATTTCTCCTTGATGTGGATATCTTTACCCTACTTGCTAAGGCATGCACGAATTCGTACATACGATTATTGAGAAAGATGGCATGTATCGTGGCATAGCTACCAAGATTCAAATAATCACGTAAACTAATTATATTCGACAGTTTGTAGAAACTAGCATAGTACCTACCAAACCAATGGCGGATGCGGGATTTTGATGATAAGATCATATGAAGTTAAACAAACTATAAACTATATATATAATATAGTAAGAAGTGGCTTGACGACAAAAACAATCTCAACGAATAATGATAAACACTTAATTTAAGCATGCATATATCAAAATAACATATATGCCAAACTCAACGCTAGTCACTTACACTACGGGAAACAGGCGCTTTGCTGACTACCACAGGCACTCGGCAAAACCTGAATCCCGCTTGACGAAGGGTTCATCGAGTATCACACTCGGCGAAGAATACTCGGTAAAGAACACTCGACGAATCCACTATCGACGAACAAGGATTCGTCGAGTGCCACGTCGGCTTCGCCGGGTGCCATGCCAGACACTCGGCACAAAAAAGACACAAACGGCCCCGGCGTCCTGACGGCGCCTTCGTCGAGTGCCAAACCGAGCACTCGGCAAACAACAAAACTGAAAATAAAAAAAACAAGCGTCGTGCGGCATGGCGCGGCGAGGCGAGACGCGATGCGGCGATGAGGCAGAGCGACGGTGGCGACAGCACGGCGATGGCAGCGTGGATGCGATGGCGGCACGGAGACGCAGAGGCGATGGCGACGAGGGGAGGGCCAGAGAGGGCACCGGCGGGATGAGGGAGTGATGGAGAGAGGGGTGACGTGCAGTGGGCGACGGAGAGGGAGGCTAAAAGTGCATCTTGATGCATATAGGCCCCTAATTTGTTTTGGTGTATTAATGACAATAGTAATCAAATACTACTAACATTGTTGCTAAGATGAATGCAGATACCAAAGTCTAAAGTGGCATTACAGCTCAATCAATCTTAAAGAAATCGTCCTCTTCAGCATTACTTAGGCTCAAAATGTGTGAATTGCGTATATTTTATATTCTCTTGAGTCTAGGTATACCGTACTATCAAGAGGGATGCGTTGATTAATGATCCAAAGCCAAGTACTCAATGCAAAATCTTTTTTTTAAAAGTTTTAGAATTTTTCTAAGTTGGATTTTAGCTTTCTAGCAAAGTCAGACTATCCGGATTCGAGCCGGGTAATCTGAAAACATGCTTCTGTTGGAATTTATTTATACACCGGACTGTCCGGGTTCAAGCTGAACAATCCGAAAATAGGCTTCTATTTGATTTATTTTTCAAGTTGGACTGTCCAGATTCTGACCGGACGATCCGAAAATATGTTTCTGTTTTGATTTTTTTTTAAGCCCGGAACATCCGGACCTGTCTGGATGGTCCGAAATCATGTTTCTGTTGAATTTATTTTTGGAGACGGAACATCAGGATTTTGGCCCGATGATTCAAAAATTACTCTATGTTGGATTTTATTCCGTGGCCCGCAGCATCTAGACCTTGGTCGGATAGTCCGAAAACACCTTTCTGGTTGGACTTAATTTTGGCCCGGAATATCTGAATTCAAGCCGGACTATCCAAAACATTTGTTCTGTTTTGTTTTTTATTTGGTCCAGATTATCCGATTAAGCCAGGACTGTCCAGATAAATAGTGCGCAATTTATTGCCCAAACTACCAGATTTAGGGCAGGGGTATAAATACCCTCCCTCTACATAATCAGGGTACATGATTGCAAACCCTAGCTGCCCTACCATATTTTCTCTCCATCTTTCTAGTGTGTTGATTCTTGTTTAGATCTTGAGGGAAGAATTGAGAGTTCTCAACACAATCTTCTCATGTTTTTGATTGACCCACCTTTGGGAGTTGTGTTGGTGTATGCTTGGTGATCTTCACTGTTTCTTGAGCACACGGCAATTGGATCACGTCAATGGGTTCATTACTCTTAAAGATTGAAGTCTTCTAGATGGCTAGGCATCGATCCATGAGCACCCAAAGATTGTGGGTGATCGGTCAAGTTTGTACAAGGCCTCGCCTTGACTTCAAAGAGGTAACATAGTGGAAAACCAAGGCTTGCAGTGGTGAGCGTTTAGTGAGGATTAGGGTTGAAAGAGACCCGACCATTTGGGGTTTCCTCAATGGAGACATAGGATCGTTGGATCCGAACTTCGGGAAAAAATCGCCTGTGTCCTTATTTATTGTTGATCATTGAGTTAACTAGCTATCATATGCGTTATTGTTACATAATCTCATTGGCTAGTTTATGTTCTGCAGTATTTACGGCTTTTAGATATGTAGTACTCGGATCATCCGCTTATACCCGGATCATTCGAACCTTGGATATTTTCAGTATCATCCGACATCTGGAGTATCCGACTAAGTTCAGATAGTGCAGGCCCTGAAAGTTTGAACTAACAAATTTTGTTGAGAATTTTAGATTGCCTATTCATCCCCCTCTAGGCAACTTTCAGAGACATGTGGGGGGAGCGGAGAAGGACCAGATTTAAAGTCACGCAGGACTGAAAAAAGGGCACCGGTTTAAAAAAATGGCGTGGCGCAACGGGCAGGAGGCGAATTTTTTTGTTTGCCGAGACACTCGGCAAATACAAATGTTTGCTGAGTGTCTCAAATTTGGCACTCGGCAAACATTTTTTTCATTGTTTGCTGAGTGCTTGAACAGGGGTACTCGGCAAAGATTTTTTTATTTTTCATTTTTTTTAAATTTGTTTTTTGGTTTTTCTTCTCAACTTTCTTGAAATTTTTTCAAATTTTTAGCACCTTCTCTAGGTATCATATCATGTCCCCACGATATGTCTCATGTTTTTTAGACTTCGTATGATTTTTTTTTAAATTAAAAAACCAATAAAGTGCATGTTGTCGATTGAGTGTCGTAACCTAGATGTCTCAAAGTTTCTTTCAAATTAGTGGGTAAAGCCTAAAAATTGACTCTAAGATATGAATATGATTTTTATGGACAATTTGGTTCATTATTTCATATAATTGTAGTTTAAATTTGACATGTTTCAATTTAAATCCTAGAAACCCATTTAATTAACTAAAAATAGCAAACTGACCTAGAAAATTACCAAATGTTTGCGTCGTATAAGATACACTGAGTTTTGATTGTATAAAATTTTTCAAGTTTAAAAAAATATTTAACCATCGATTTGCTTTCAAACCTTACCCATTCCTACTCTAAACCCTAATTCCTCCTCGGAGAATCTCTAATTTCTAAACACCCTACGTGACAACTTTCTCAAAATATTTTTAAATTTTTATCACAGCATATATGTATCATATCATAACACCATGATAAGTATCGTGTTTTTAGACTTCAATTGATTTTTTTTAGAATTAAAAAACAATTAAGCTCCTCGTTACTGATCGAGTGTCGTAATCTAGATTTTTCAAAAAAAATTACATTTATTGGTAAAGGACTAAAAATGGACTCAAGAACATGAATATGATTTTTCTACAAATCTTGGTTTATTATTTCATGCACTTGCAGTTCAAATTTGACCTATTTCGATTTAAATCCTAAATACACACTTAATGAATTAAAAATAGCAAACTAACCCCAAAAAATATAAAATTTTTACATGGAATAATATATGTTGCATTTTGAGTGTAAATTTTTTTAAGTTAAAACCATAATTTAAACTTCAATTAGGAGAAAAAGAACGTTTCACATGAAATATGGACATGCCTTGGTTTGCCGAGTATCCGTTACTGGCACTCGGCAAACTTCAATTTTTCTCCATCACCGTCGCACGGCGTCAACACCCGGAGTTGGCGACCATTTTTTGTCGATTTTTTTATGCTTTGCCGAGTGCTCAATTGTTTACCGAGTGCATAATCTTGTGGCACTTGGCAAAGATCATGTTCGCCGAGTGTTTTTGTCTGGCACTCGAGGAAATGCACTCGGCAAACCTGACGACACTCGGCAAAGATCTGTTTTCCTGTAGTGTTAACACAATTTTTAGTAAATAGTAAAAAAAATAGAACAAAAGGTAAAATGTTACTTTAAAATTGTAAAGAGGCATTACCTGTGAAACATTGAATTTAGAAATAGAGCATATTATTGAATTATATCCATAACAACTACATAAAGAGAAAAAGAGTTATAGTTAATCACAATTATAAAACTAACAGGAGCATGTAATCAATATTTACAGGTTATATGCTTACTTGTTGTTCATTTTCTTAAAAAAATAATATAATATGTTACAACTTAACTCGACGGAATGAGATATCATGCCTTCATCGCCTAGAAAAATATCACAATCATATCATTGTTTGTTTGTTGCAACACGATATAAACAAATGAAATACTTGATCTCAAACACACACATACTGAATTATTAGAAACATATCATATGACATATCATTGTTTGATCTCAAACGCACACTACCACACATACTGAATCATATCATATCATTGTTTAATTTGATCTTCACGCTGGAATATACAACCCAGTCAAGATGCTACCTTTCACTCCAAACAATCAATGTCACATCGGATCTATGCAGTAACGCCAACAAATAGATGAAATCCATAGAGGAAACATGGTAGAGGTACCCAAAACCACACCGAATTGATGACTGGGATAACCTAAAATGCACAACATGTAGAGAGGATAATGACCAAATATCACTAGAGCGGAGGAGAGGAGAGGAGAAAGAGGATGTTGTTGGAAATTGGCCCATGAGATGGCCTAATTATTTAATTCTAAAACATGTGTATATATTTAGTCACATATTATTTATTTATTATTTAGTGGGATGAAGACCCACCTATAAGGTGAAGCTCTCTTTATTTATTAAATAGAAAAAACTCATGGTAGACCTGGCTAAAAGTCACACGCGCACGTATTCGCATATTTTTCACGCGAAATAGCGTGTGACTTGTAACTTCACGTGGGTAGTAGCAAAAAAGAGTCGAGTCAGTTTGAATTTTTTGGACTTTTATGTACACATTATCTATATCTAAACATACTATTTAAATGTGATTAAAACTGTAAATTGAATAGCCATTTAAATGTCAGATTAAAAATTTCAGTTATTGGTCATTTGAATACCAGATTAAAAATCAGTGATGAAAAAAACGTCTCAATCACCGATTAATTGACCGATTAAATAGTAATTAGCAGATATTAAGTTAATTTATACTGTAATCAATATATTAATTGGCATTCAACCCGATTAATCAGCGACCATCCATTAATCGTCTTGCACCTAGCCGTCTGATCTGCGCTCCCACTACTAGATTCACGCCACCGTCGCTGCATTCGCGTCACCGCCTCGTCGGGCCCGTGGCGTCACCACCTAGTCGGGCCATGGAGCTGCCACCGTGTCAGGCCTACGACGCCGCTGCCACCCACGTCGGGCGGCCACGTCTAGCTCGTGTCAGATCTGCGCCGGTGTTCCTTTCATTGAGAAAAGAGAGAAGACGGAGAGGGGAAGGACAGAGCTATGCAAAAGAGAGAAGCAGAGAGCGAAGCAAAAGAGAGAAGCAGAGAGCGATGCGAAAGAGGCTGCTACTCTCCTGTCGGCTCACCTTTCTACTTATCTCTCTAGCTTTTGCTCTTTCCAACGGACAGACAGTAAATGTATGCTTACATTTACTGCCAATACAGTGGCTAGCTAGCAGGTTACGTGAATAAAAAAATATGAGAGAGAAGAGTGATAGAGAGACTGCCGATGCTTGCAATATTTCTCTTAAAAGTTAAAACTATATCTATATATATATATATATGTTAAGTATAAATAATATATTATTTAACTATTTAGTTGATCGGTTAATTGGTCGATCGATTAACTCAGTTAATCCTCTAATTAACTGATTAATCTCTACTCGGTGATCGGCCGATCAGCTACCAATCACTGATTTTTCTAACACTGTTAAAATTTCAGTTACTAGTATTTGTGGCTAAATTTATGTGAGATAAATTTTGATAGTTACTAGTAATAATTTCATAAATTTATTTTAGCCATAGCTGTCTATAAAAGAATTGAAGACATCCAGTCTGAGTGCTTATTCATCAACATTCTCTCTTTTTCCATCTCTGCTCCACTGCTTTGAGTTTGTTGCGTTGTCAAGATTTCATCGACCTTCTATCTAGCATGTACTAGATTAGAAGAAGAGCGGGATCTCTAAACTATTGCCACAGAGAACACCTGCATAGGGTAGCATCAGTTTCTAGGCAGTGCTTGTGCACAGCCGCTCGTTGTCGGGGATATCCGATCAGTCCACCTACGGGGATACCCGAGGTGGTGAATAGATTATAGGAAAGTGTGGTACTCTTGAGTCCTATGGTCGACTCTAAAGAACAACATCTAAAGTTTATACTAGTTCGGACCTTCCTGGGATAATAACCCTACGTCCAATGTTTTGGTGAATTATATTATGTCTAAACTTTACAATGTGATGCACTTGAAAGCTATGAGCCTAAGCAATCTAGATTGAATGTCTTATGGGGGTGTCTCACCCCCTTTATATAGTTAAGAGGCGAGCCCAATAACCCAGAACTTTATCATGAGTCGGTTCTTAGATATCTAGAGTCACATACCGAATCTGGGTCCTACTTCCTAATTACAAGGATCCTGGTATAATTATATCTCTTTATACCTGATATATTGCTCGGTTACCAGATAAGGATCTGATATTCCTTATCAAAATCGAACCCTTCTTCATAGGCCATACTGAACTTTAATGCTAGGCTTGACCTACTCTCGGTCTAGACTGATAAGCCCATCGTGGGGTACCCGGGGTTCATATCCCTAACAGCAACCCCTGAGATCTTCATAGCTTGGCCAATAATCTTCAGCTGAACAAGCTAAGAGGAGCTCATCTTCAATTTGAATCCTCATGTCTTGTTGAAGTCTGACTAATCTTGCAAGAAAAGGCTTTGTCATCATTGTGTAAGGTGCACCGCATAGGTACACCCACACGGTGTAGCCCTCGAGCCTCGAGGCAAATGGAACATTTGGCTCGAGGCTTAAAAAGCATGTTGATTGAAACTCTTGTAGAGCTGAGTCTTGAATACTTGATAGAGAACAATAGTTGGGCATTAGCATCGGTCGAGAGTAGGCTAGCACTCGAGTGAGGTCGGTTGTCGGGTGCGGTCGTCATCTTGAATCCTCGAGCGATCAAGGTCTTGAGCGCAACCGAGCCTCGAGCCCCCGCGCTCTCGAGTACATGAGCCCCCGAGCTTTTTAGGCACCGAGCGTGTGAGCCCTCAAGCATGTGGGGCCTTGAATACATGAGCCCCCGAGCACCAGGGAACTCATGCATCGCGAACTCCGCCGGTAGTCTTTGGGATCAAGGCAAAAAGTTACTTTTTGGCTCACTCTGACCGTAATAAATGCGTTGCAGTCGAGGGGACAGGTGGGCATCTTCGCTTTGATTGGTCCAACCACAGTTGCCGGACATAGATAGGGAGGTGGAACCATCTTGTCAGCACAACCAGCGCACGGGTGGCAACCGAAGCAATGCCAGGTGGTCAAGCCCTTAGCCCCTGGTATAGCCATATAGTCCTCGACATAGGGATATAATGCCACGTGCATGTGTACTAGACATCAGGCATTATGAGTCCTCGAGACTTCTCGAATAGCGGGCAAAGTTAAGGCTAAGAACTTGAGCCCCGAGGATCTTAGCAGTTCGTCGTGTACTTAGAGGGGTGCTGCTATCAGCTCTTTTTCACCCACACGATTGCTAGCACCATATCTAGAGCTGATCACAGGGGCACAACCGACAGGTTAGGTGTATGAAACTTTGCATTGACTCGAGAGGGGTCGGGCCTTGCTGGTCGACGAGAGAGAGAAAAAGTCATGGATAATAGTGTTCAACTTTATTTACTCAAGGATTAGGGTACAAGAGTACATAGCTGAACAGGAGAAAATTCGGTAGTTGGTGAGGCTTCAAACTGTGCAAAAGTGTGTCACCGAGGTTGGCCTAAAGCAGCCTCTGTGTTCGGGTTCAATCATCGGTGTCGTCGCCCATGTGGCCCCGGTCGATCATCCATCTCATGTCATGGTGGTCCTTCGATAGGCGAGACTTTTCGCGCCAGACATGTTTTCAGGCCCTTCTACATTGACGCCAGGTGGGTCCCAAGGAGGTTCCTTGGTCTGCTCCTCCCGTCAGCTATTGTGCAACCATTTGAAGTATCGCACTTGCCTTTTGTAGCTCCGAGGTCTTGAGAGTTTGGTGGACAAAGGCGATATTGGCGATGGGGTCTCAAGAGATGTTGCCTTGTCTCAAGATGATCAGGTGCCCTTCTATCTGGGACCAAGATGACTGCCCCCCATGGGAACCCCATCTCTGGCACCTCGTGGATCCAGCGTACTGACTAGAGCTTACTTCGGGTGCCGTGGGACTGTTGTTGATCACCTCTGGGTGAGGTTGAGTCAGCCGACTAGCCAGACGTCCCCTAGCGTGCTCGGGAAACTCCTCTAAAGATGGAGGTAGAGGGGGGCTCGATCGACGCGTGCTCCCTGTTCCTCGGATGGGCGCCCGATAATGTGCTAGAGGACATGGTCGGCCACATGCCCGATGATCTGATCCATGACCATGTCCATGACGCAATCGGCCAGGCGCTCAGTGACCCGATCTACTTTGCGAGCGGTGAAGGGGTCTATATCCCGAAGTGGAGATCTTGCCGTTGAAGTCATTGGAGCAGTATCGAACGGAACCAACTTCCCGGTTGAGTCAGCGATGTGGGTGACATTGTCGAGGACGAATGAGGTCCTTAGTTTGGCGGAGAGATGATGAGTAGTTGCCATGGAACTCCGATGAGAGAAACCATAATCCCCTACCTAGCGCACCAACTGTCGGGGGATATCCGATCAGTCCACCCACGGAGATACCTGAGGTGGTGAATCAAGATTGGATGTCTTCTAGAGTGTCTCGCCTTCTTTATATAGTCAAGAGGTGATGCCAACAACCTATGACTATATCTCGAGTCGGTTTCTAGATATCCAGGATCACATACCGAACCTGGATCCTATTTTCTAACTACAAGGATCCTGGTACAATTATATATCTTCATATCAAATATAAAACTCGGTTACCAGATAAGGGTTTGATATTTCTTATCGGAATCGAACCCCTCTTCATAGACCATACCAGACTTTAATGTTGGGCTTGGCCTGCTCTCGGTCCGGGCTGATAAGTCCATCGCGGGGTACCTGGGGGTCATATCCCCGACACTCATGTGAACATCAACGTCGACTGCTTCCTCTACGCGTTGCCTGCTACTATTTTTGTTGTTCAGTAAGTAGTTCATATGTGCTTTGGTATCATGTGTTTTCTAAAGTACATAAAATACCTACTAATGTTTCTTTATGTATCATTGTTTATCTATATGTTTTTTCTCCTAATAAAATTTGGAATCAAAATATTTCACATATTTCTAATAGATGCTTACCACAGAAGCTGAGAAACATGCTTTGCTTCAAGATCACAGGTGTGCTCAGTGCTTCGGCGGGAGGAGTGGAGGTCAAAGGACAAATGACCTTGTCATCTAGGTGACTCAGAGACTTTTATTAACAGCCGGTGAGAGCACTAGCAGGCGGCGGCGGGGCGATGACCGGTAGTTGCACAACCACAAAGCGGGCACATCGGCAAGGGCGGCGATTAGTGGGGCATGGGCGATAGCTAGTGGGCACACTAGCTAGCGACGATAGGTGCACAATGACAAAGTCAGCCAGCAATACAGGAGTAAGGTAGACACACCTGGAAAAGAGAGGGGAATAAGGTTAGGTGATACAGGCTATTCACTGCGGAAATTACAGAGTTTGCCGTGTTCCACGGTGAATCATAGAAAATACTCGGCAAATGTTGTGTCGACGAACAGCTATTTGCCGAGTGTATTTTTTTGGTACTGAACAAATATGTTTGTGGTGCGGATTTGTCGAATGCTAACGTTATGCACTCGGCAATCTTTCAGGTATTTGCTAAGTGTAACACTCAACAAATACAAACTCTTAATCAATTACTCTATTTACTAAATTTTGTCACTTGCTAATTAATCTGTGTTTGCGTACATGTCTAATTTGGATGCCGGTTCATTTACAGCACGATAATGAGGACATAGCAATTAATCATCACATATGCTTTTGGGAGATTAATTAATACATTCATTTACAGCACAATAATTGCACTTTCCACTAGAATCCTACGGAGGCTATGGAGAGGAAGCCTTTGTGATCCTGAACCATGGCGAGGCAGCGAAAATGCTGGTGCCCGGTGGTGGCCCGCATCACTTTGATGCTTGTCGTCCACATCCTCGTGGTCTTCTGGGCGCCGCAGTGGGGCCTCGATGGGTGCTGCACTTCGCGAGCTGAGGAGGAGGGGTGTGTCGACGGCGGACGCGCAAGAATACCCTGTCGGCCGATGAGCTTGGCGTGCTACCGTTGAAACCTCACCGGCGGCGGTCTCTTCCTTGAGCGAGGTCGAATACGAGGAGCTGCTCATCTCCTGGCCGGGGTGGGTCTTGGAGCAGGAGGAGGGAGGAGAGAAGAGTGGGAAGGAGAAGGAGAAGGTGGCTAGCTTTTAAAGGAACAGCCATGTCACTGATCCGTGGTAGATGGGCGCAAGCTCGGAGAAGCGTCGGATGGAGATGGACGGCACAGGTGAGGTAGGTTGGCATCACGATCCATGGGGTGGCTGGCTTCTGATTGGCTTAGGCGAGTTGTTTGCCGAGTGTCAAATCAACGATACTCGACAAACCTGCTCTAAATCTGACACTCAGCAAACAACTTAATTTTTTTTTAAAAAAAGGCTTGCCGAGTGTCAGATCAAGCGGCACTCAGCAAACATATTTTATTTTTTATTTTTTCATTTTTCCAAATGTGATTTTCAGTTTTTCTTGACAACTTTCTCGAAATTTTTTTTACCACAATCTCTAGGTATCATATCATGACACCACAAAAAGTCCCATGTTTTTTAGACTTCGTTTGATTTTTTTTAAATTAGAAACCCAATAAGGTGCATGATGCCGATCGAGTGTCATAACCTAGATGTCCCAAAATTTCTGTAAATTTAGAGGGTAAGGCCTAAAAATAGACTCAAAAACATGAATATTATTTTTTTAACAATTTGGTTAATTATTTCATGCACTTGCAGTTAAATTTGACCCGTTTCAATTTAAATTCTAGAAACACAATTAATGAATTAAAAATAGCTATCTGACCTAGAAAAATGCCAAATTTTTGCATGAGATAAGATACATTGTATTTTGATTGTAGAAAATTTTTATGTTTAAAAGAATATTTAGCCGTTGATTTACTTTCAAACCCCACCCATTCAAACCCTAATTAGTCCTCAAAGAATCTTCGGTTTCTGAACATCGTATGTGACATATTTCTCGAAACATTTTTAAATTTTTATCACAGCATCTACGTATCATTTCATAATACCATGATAAGTCTCGTATTTTTCAGACTTCATTTGATTTTTTTCATAATTAACAAACTATTAAGCTCTACGTTGTCGATCGAGTGTCTCATCCTAGATTTTTCAAAAGTTCTTTTCATTTAGTGGGTAAGAACTAAACATAGACTAAAAAATATGAATATGATTTTTCTATAAATTTTGGTTCATTATTTCATGCACCTGTAGTTCAAATTTGACCTATTTCAATTTAAATCCTAGAAACACACTTAATAAATTAAAGGGTTAATTTCTTCTTTGCCACCGTTATTTGTCGAGTTTCGAGGGATATTATTACTTTTCTCATATTTCCTTTGGTGCCATTACAATTCGCTCGCTCTCGCCCGCTTGCCATTTTGTACACTCGCATCGGCTATAGGCCCACATGTAGGCTCCCAACATTTCGTATTGCCCATACTGCCTCTACACGCAACCATTATCAGCTAGACTCCGCCCGATGCACGAATAGAATCATTCCCCTTCTTCGTCTGTAGCCCTAGAACTTGAACCCTAACCCTAGAACTAGAGCAATGTTGACACTTTGGCCAGGAGGCAGCCACTCGTCGATGGCCAGCAGGAGCATGAATCAAGGTGAGAACCTTTCACTAATTGATTGCCCATAGTGTTGCATTCCCATGGTTAAGCTTCAGAGTAAGAGGACGGATACCTTTAATTGGATTTTCTATAAGTGTCCGAACAATTTCCAGGTCAGAATTGTTGTATTTGATTATTCTTTTGTTGTGCCTTAGCTTCATTTGTATTGATTTTTGATGTTATTTGCACAGAACGACAACACTTGTGGGTATTTTTGGTGACATGGTGACTACATAAAGTTCTTGCATGCGAAGCAACAGAAGTAGCTGATTTTGGCTAGTGAACATGAAGATGTGGAAGGGACAGAAGTCAACAAAAGCTCAGAGTGGAGGCAAGATATGAGAAAATTGAGTCTGGGATTTCTGAAGTGAGGCAACAGATATGAGAGTTAAAGCAGCAGCATTTTCTAGGAAAAAATACAATTGTACTGGCTTTGGCTGTAGGTATGCAGTTTGGTATCTTAGTTTCAATAGTTTGTAAGTGAGTATGCACTGTGTACTGTGAAGTTCTTAAGAGATTGAATTGCTGAAATGTTATGTCTGAATTTATGTGAAATGGAAGCACTTTTGACTTTGTGTGAACCCAACTGTTTTTGTTTGAAATATGAGTTTGTGTGAAATGTTATGTCTGAATTTGTGTGAAATGGAAGCACTTTTGACTTTGTGTGAACCCAACTGTTTTTGTTTGAAATTTGACTTTGTGTAAAGAAATAGAACTACTGAAACGCTGAGCTGAAATAGGACATATTTTGCAAGGTGAAGGTTAGGTTGATATACTGATATAATCTGACCAGACATATTTTCCAAACTGCATTTTTTACCAAACATTACATGTGAGCAAGAAAATTTGACAATTTTGCCAAACATGACAGTAGTACATATATTGCAAAGTAAATTTGACAGATTGATGTAATATGGCCAAACTAAAGTAATGGCCAAACAGTACATAAATTTCAGCAGACTTAAGTTCACAGAGATTGACAGAATACAATTCAGCAGAATATAGTGATTACACATTATAGCTAAAATGTCACAGACATTACAAAACATAGTTCACAGACATTCAGTAGAACATAGTTCACAATCTGGTAGAATACAATTCAGCAGTACATAGTTCTCGGACATCACAATTCAGCAGATAGTCCACATACATCACATGTCAAATAGTTCATAGATTGACAGCTAAGTCTCAATTTTATATTCTCAGCCAATCCCTAAGGCTCTTGACTACAGTTGGTGGTGGAGCGGCTGCTGATGGCCCCTTCTTCTTTGATGCATGTTTCTTCTGAGGAGTGATCTTTTTCTTCTGTGAAGTTGAAGTGAAAGGGCCTTCATCTCCAGCAACTCTCTCTCTCTTTCTGGAAAGTTGACAAATATAGTTAGCAAATAGAAATGACTAGACAGTTGAGAAATATAGTTAGCAGATAAAGTTATACCTTTTCCTTGGTGGTTCTGCTAACTTGCAAGTCTTTGCAAAGTGGCCAAAACCCTTACACCTTGTGCATCTCTCCTTTTTGTTAGCCTTTTCAAGAGCTCATCTGATCCTTGTGACTTTAGGCCTACCTGATGCCCTTTTCTGCATAGGAGGACAAACCCTAAATCCTAAATCAACTTGAGGCTATTGGGATCTGTCTAGCATGGGCAATACTGCTCTTTCATATGCTGCTCTAAACATTGCAACTGAGTAATACTCATGCACAAAGGATACAATCTCAAGGTCTCTATTAGAGCAGATCCAAACAAGGACATGCTTACAAGGTTTGCCAGTTAGCTGCCAGACTCTGCATGAGCATGTATGCTCCTTGATGTTAACAGAGTGCCTTCTAGTATTGTTGGATTCATCTACCAAAGTGACCTCTGCATAGTCATCACTGGTTCAGGCCACTTTGACAACTTTGAGATTGCTACTTACATGGTTAAGCTCCTTGAGCACATTTGGTAGTATGCTAGTTACCATCTGAAGTGCTATATTTCTTCTGAGGTATATTTTCTCCATTATGAGCTCCCTTATACCATCAACTAGCTCATGAATTAGCAAGCCCCTCATGTTTTTAATCTAGCTGTGGAAGCCATGTTTGTACCATCTGAAGACACATTGTTTGTGAGATAGTCACACTTGCTTAGTTCTGAGAAGCCACATTTGTACCATATCCTGTTGTGATTGATCTCAAGGTAATCTATGGCATCAGGAGAATGTTCAAATATTTTTTCTAGATGCCATCTAAACAAGGACTCAGTATAGCTCCTTGCTGCTGGATATAGATACTGAAGACATCTCCTTGAAGTGCTTTCTGAAGTTACCAAACAAATGTCTCATGCATTCTCTATGCTCAGCTATGGGGAAAACCCTACTGACTGTAGTCTCTAGCCCTTTGCATGCATCAGTGGATATGACTAAGCCCTAAGGGTAACCAATAGCTTCCTTCAAGTTCTCAATAAACCAGCACCAGTTGTTTTCTGTCTCTGAGTGAAAAACAGCAAAAGTCACATAGTACAACCAATTGTGGCCATCTACTCTAGTTGCACTGGCCAGCTAACCAGTGTACTTCTCCTTCAAACTAGCAGCATCTACTCCTAAGTATGGTCTACACCTAGCCAAGAATCCATTTATACATGGCCTCAGTGCAACAAAAATCTTCTTGAAGCACATATCATCTTCAATCTTCTCTAACTCAATTTCAATGACACTGTCAGGCTGACTTAACTCCATTTGTGCCTTCTAGTTGAACAACTCTTGGAAGCTTTCCTCATATCTTCCATGGATCTTCTCAAGAGCAAGTTTCATATATGCCCATGTCTTGGAGTACTTCAGCTTTATTCCATAATTTGACTGTAATTTCTCTCTGGGTTCCTTTGCCCCTTTATCTGGATTACTCTTCAACCAATCAGTGAGTCTCTCTGCAACCCACTCTTTACTTGCCATCTTCCCATCAACAAGTTTTCTGGTTGGACAGGTATGTTCTGTAGGTAGAACTTTTATCTGCAAGTACTAATTAACCAAGTGATTACTCATCAACAAAATATACAGAATTAAAATCAAATAACAACACATACCTAAATTATACTGCTTCCATTTAGCCTAGAAGCATGGATTCTACATGGACATCTACTATGTGCACAATTAGTAATAAACCTTGATGGATCAGTCTTGATGTTAGCAAACTCAAATCCCCCTACAACATCATGGTGCCTTAGTGCTTTCCTGAATGCCTTGATATCAGGAAATAATGTACCCTTCACAATTTGTGGGTTCTCAGGGTCATGCTGCACATTAGGGGCTTTAGGATCTACATCATCGACCTCTAGTTCAGTATGAACAAATGATGGGCCAGTCTATCGGCATGGTTTAGCTTGAGCAGATGGTCCAGGCTCTTGGTCACTACTAGGTCTAGGCTTTTGTTCAGTTGATACTGAGAAGTTAAATGAATTCATCATCAACTCCCACATACTCTTCCACATTATCAAATATGTCAGGTATTGGAGCATCTGCCTCCATAGCTGCAGCCCTAGCTTTCTGATCTACTACTTTAGATACAGACACTCTAGCACCTTGGTTAGTTTGAGAATCACTACTAGCAATAAGTGTCTCATCAAGGGGTGCCTCACCAATTGGATTATCATCCCTAGGTGGCTCACTAACAGGTGGAGGCACAACTAGTATTGGGAATAAGCTATCAATATCAAGCTCTACAGCTCCATTGTCAAATGTTCCTACAACTATTTCACACCTCATCTCTGGTTTATACATTTCAAATAAATCAGTCATCTGCTACTCACTAACAAGCCTGACATCCTCATGCAATTTCTTGTCAAAAAACCATACCGCACATGACTGTGTGCTCGACCATTTCAACTCAGTTCTTAAACTAGACATTAGCATTGATAGAGTGAAAGATCCTATCTCCATCTTCTAATTAACAACTTTGTCGATTTGATATGTTTTTCTACTAGTCAAATTAGTTCTGACAAATGCAGGAACGCTTATCTCTAGCGTGAACAGCCGGTGCCTATAGCATATGCCAAGTACAACAAAATAAATCCACGGAAAATAACGGTTAGCAACAATTAACCCTAAATCCCTAAATAGTCAGCAGCAATTTACCCTACACCGTACTCTACGCTAGCAAAATTATTCCATACAGCGCTAGCAACGGATTAGCCCTAAACCCTAGGCATTGCGCGAAAGGGAACACATACCTGTTGGAGTCGACCTCTATCACTGGCTGCTTGTTCATCGTCTTTGGGTTCTCCATCGCCATTAGCGCTTGGATTATCTACGGTTCTGGGTGTTCGCGGGAGTGAAGTGGGGGATTTTGGTTTGGGCTTCACTTTTAAGTGCGTTGGTCTAATAACAGTTGCGCGTGAGGGGCAATACTGAATGTTGGGAGCCTGCAGGTGGGCTCGTAGCCGCCGCGAGCATACAAAATGGCATGTGGGCGAGAGCGAGCGAATTATAATGACACCAAAGGAAATATACAAAAAGTAATGGTATCCCCCAAAACTCGACAAATAATGGTGGCACAGAAGAAATTAACCCAAAATTAAAAATAGCAAACAGACCCAAAAATACAAAAATTTTACATCGGATAAGATATGTTGTCTTTTGAGTGTAGAAAAATTTTCAAGTTCAAACCAAGATTTAACCTTCAATTATGTGAAAAAGAACGTTTCACATAAAATATGGAGGTCCCTGGGTTTGCGAGTGCCAACCTCTGGCACTCGGTAAACACGGATTTTTTTCTCTATCGCTGTCACATGCTATCGGCCACCGGAGATGGCGATTTCTTTGTCGCTTTTTGTCGAGTGTTTTTTCGCCGAGTGTATTTATTGCTGTTCACCAAGTGTCAGAAATTCACCAAGTGTATTTATCCGGTACTTAGGGAACAACCCTCTTGACCGAGTGCCTGAGGGAATGCACTCAGCGAACCCTCAGACACTCGGTGAACCCGCTGTTTTTCCGTAATGATTGGGCTAATTGTTGTGATTTTAGGCTAGATTGAGCTGCTTGTTACTAGTTATTTTAATCTAACTAACCAATATACTTATATACAATATTTTTTTGCAAAACAATTCAGGGTACATTTGTACTCCCATGTTCCTATACTAGGTCCATCTCTATACCAAACCTAATCTATAACAGAGATAATCGGACTAGTTAGCGTGATAACTGACCATTCAACCACTGGTAACTGATCTGGTAACAATTTAGCTAACACTGATACATAACCATGATGCGAGCATGAATAAAGAAAGAAACATTATTATTGTTTAAGTTTCACCATCTAAAGTCATCCAATTTATTCTTATTTATGGGTCAGTATCAACTATTTCATCTGTGCTAATATGTACTCCCTCCGTCCCATAATATAGCAATTTAGGACCAGATGAGTATTTTATAGTACAATGAATCTGAACAGTGGCATTGTTCAGATTTATTGTACTATAAAATATCCTATCTAATCCTAGATTACTATTTTATAGGACGGATGGAGTAACGTATTTTAAAGTTTACAATTTGTGCCAAGTATAAAAACATACTTGTAAAAATTAACTTTTAACTCTAAAATAACTATACTAATACTCAACCATTTCTGCATTCACAAAAAAAGTATATTTTCTTATTCATCTCTTTAACATAGGTAAGAAAGTATACCCTACCAAATTTGACTGACCATAACCTATCTAACATCATACGAATGAACGGATAGGATCACCAAGGAGAAAAGGGTGGAAGCGTAAACTGAAAAAAAGAGGAATCGTCCGCTATTTACTCTTCTCGCGCCACGTGTGTACGGCTGGTTACTGGCTGCTCACTGAAACGGTGAAACCTGCAACCACAAACCGCGGCGGTGTCCTTTTTTTCAGGGAGGACGCCACGCCACGCCACGGCGGCCAAACCGCCGGCGGAATTCGAGTTCGCCGACGTGAGAGCACTCTCGGTTTGACTGCACGCAAGGACTACCCAACATCTCAACCGTCCATTTCGATGATCAATAGCTCAAGTTAACTAAAGCAATAAAACGTGAATACTATATTTGTTACAGTAACTATGATACAGACATACAGATTCCCGAGTTAGTCTGTGCCGTCTGATCTAGACCTAACGGTGACAAACTGATGGTGGTGACGGTATCAGCAGCTGTGGGCACAATTATCACCGCAGCGAAATCTGGGAGCGGCAGTGCTCGACTGCTCATCTGGACCAAAATTGAGGGAAAACGGCACTAAACTGCACAGTGCGCACACGTGAGTCATCGCACGCCCGATCATGGAGATCTCTTCCCAACCTTCCGATAAAAATTGAGATGCTATGATATAAGATTGTTTAGAGTAAAGTAAAAGGGTTTAAATTTTTATTTTTAGTTTAAAATAAAAATATATTACGCAATTAAATACATTTAATTTATTTACAATTTAAGATCAAAATTTTTAAATTTAGATTCGATCAGTTAAAAAATCTTAAATTTGAAGTTATATCTCAAATGGAGTCTAAAGAACCATGAGAGGAAGGCAGACTAACAAAACCGGCCACATGCCGCCGTGCTAGATGGTCAGATTTACTTGGTTGTATTTCCACTCTGGAAAATTTGCATTTTTTGCAGTAAAAACGAAATCTTTTTAGCTCTGTAAATGGCCTAGATGCTAGTGAAGACAGTTAGATACAGAGGCTGTTTTGTTTTTAGATGGATACAGAGGCTACTGAAAATGTGGAGAATTGCCACGGATAGGATTTGCATCCCAAAGATGGCAGCAGAGGACCACCGACCACTCCAGCCACCGCTCCGCTCCCCGATTCGTCGTCACCACCCGTGGTTTCATCTGAAAACCATGGCCTGCTTCGTGCGTCCCACCTTACTGCCTTCGTGTTCTCCGTCTCCCCCTATCTTCTTGCTCTGCAGCTCCCTATAAATTCAGAACCCCTGAAGCCTCTCATCTCATCAAGCTCACGCTATCCACTTCAGTAATCACTACTCATCGATCCCCATCTCCCCTTTAATCTGTTAAATAGTTTCAGCTTCATCGTCTCGATCGCCGGCCATGTCGACGGTGACCCCTGCTTACCTGGACCAGAGGCTCGCCCTCGCCAAGCGCTGCTCCAGAGGTGGTACACATAAAACTTCGTCAGGGCTAGCTAGCTGGTGTTGATCTTCTTCTGTCTGTGCATGACTGACTGACCTCGTTTCTTGGTTGAACTGAAACTGCAGAGGCGACACTCGCCGGAGCCAAAGCGGCGGCCGTGGCCACCGTCGCATCTGCAATCCCCACCGTAAGTTGCATCAACCACGCATACGAAACTCGAAACCGAGACGCATCTCGATGCTGCTCATGCGGTGCATGTGCTTGACTCGATCGACTGATTTCAGCTGGCGAGCGTGAGGATGTTGCCTTGGGCTAAGGCGAACATCAACCCGACGGGGCAGGCGCTCATCATCTGCACGGTGGCCGGGATGGCATACTTCGTCGCCGCCGACAAGAAGATCCTCTCGCTGGCGAGGAGGCACTCGTTCGAGAGCGCCCCTGCGCACCTCAAGAACACCTCCTTCCAGGGCGCCGGCCGCCCTCATCCGGCATTCTTCAGGCCTTGAGTCTTCAGCTATAGATCGGTTACTACATACTGATCCATGCATGCCAGTTTGCAACCTGGCACGATCAGTCGACGTTGTAAATTGTAAGATAGTGGCATGCTGTTTAGCTGGTTTCAGAAAGTACTGCAGTGGTGTGCTGCTTCCCTGTTTGTAATATCTCCAGCTTGTAATATGCTATATCTCTTGAGCAAGCGAATGAATAACAGTGAAGTCAAATGCATGCTCGAGTTCTTAGAACACCAACAAATTTGAATCTACATGTGCATGCTCTGTGATCTCTGTCCATCGGTCCATATCCATTTGTTGTTTATCTTTGGCATATTGAGACAACAAAAAATGTAATGGAAGTTCCCCGTTTTAATACAAAGTTCAGAACAAGTTACTGGCAGACATTTATCACTCCGCTAGCAAGAAAACACGTTCAGCCTCAACAAAAAGAAATCATTAACTTTGACCACCCTTGGTCGAAGCACGAACCGCTGATTAAAAAGTCTTGAGAAAAACACAGCTGATTAGTGATTACTGATTAGTATCACCTGCTTTTTCTTTGTGCGCTAAAACGACAGATGCAGCGAGAGAGCCCACACAGATGGAGATATCAGAATAACAGAGTACGATAGAACTTAGCCGGACGTCTGCTGGTGCCCATGCCAAATGACGGTTAACACGGATGGAGATACTCTGAGGGAAGTCGCGAGATCGCAACGGCTGCGATCCAACGGTCGAGGCGGCGGCGCGGTGAGAGCACAGGCCAGGGGCGAGGTGAAGCGAGGATGTGCGGCGAGGCGGCGGCTGGGGTGGGGTATAGCGGTTAGCGCGGTGTGGCGGCGGCCAGAGCGGTGTCCGGCGTTCCGGGTGGGTGAAGATGAGCACCATCGCCGCGGAACGGCTGTAATCATAATTTTTCTCTAACGTTAGGTTCTCTGACGTCAGATGATCTCAGTCCAATTAACATGACGATGGCCTATGTTTTTTCAGACCAGAGATGATTGTGCAGTTTCAGAACAAGTTACAGTTTATGTAGGGTTTGCCGTTTGGTTTGGTGGAAGTATAAATAGGCTATTTATTGATTGAATGGATGATATAATAAATTTATGTTTGTTTAAATGGTTTAACACGATAGAATACTACTAAATTTAGTATCATTCGATATATATATATAACTAAAATATAGTTATACAAAATCTTGTTTTATATATTAAATTGTAATGAATACAAAATTATAGTCAAATCATAAATTCAATAAATAATTTAAGAGAAAAATCATTTTAATGTTTATAAACAAAAAATTAAACTCATCACAACTGACACATCATCTCATCGTCCAAATTTAGATGTACTAATCTAAAGGGGCGTTTGGTTCCATGGACTAAAGTTTAGTCCGTGTTACATCGAATGTTTGGACATCAATTTGAAGGACTAAACGTGAACTAATTATAAAAATAATTGCAGAATCAGAGGATTATTTGCGAGACGAATATATTAAGCTTAATTAATCCATGCTTAGCAAATGTTTACTGTAGCATCACATTGTCAAATCATGGCATAATTAGACTCATTAGATTCGTCTCGCGAATAATTCACCGATTATGAATGAGTTTTGTAAATAGTCTACATTTAATACTCCAAAATAATATATAAACATTCGATGTGATAAGAACTAAAGTTTAGTCTCTGTAACCAAACGGGGCCTAAGAATTTTTTCTACGTCTCTAGGTACCTTATCTATCTCTATTCTAACTAAATAGCTGACTTATGTGATGACCCAATTTAATCAGGAGATATAAAGCAACCCAACACCAACACTGTTCTACGGAGGCCAAGATGCTGAGTTTATCTTATCACGGTACAGGTCGGCCTGGGCTCATATATCAGTACAATCCAGACAGGTGGGCCTAGAGCAACCTGCAAAACATTAAGATAAGGGAACTAGGGAAGCCTGACCTACCAGACACCTATAAAAAATTTGCTGGTGGCCGAAGCAGCTCACAGAATTTGCAGCTTTGCGGGAGAGAGCGAGACGTTGCTGACTGAATCACTATTCACTGAGCCGGTTTCGCCCGAAAACTAGGAGCGTTCGAGCTCGCGTCGCCGTCGCCGTCTCGTGAGAGGTTCAGAGCAAAACTGACACAATGTGGATGCATCCACGGATTCGCAGCAAAACTGAGGGCAGATCACACCAGATGATTCTTGGGTTCAAATGCTAAAAAATTCAGCTGTTTACTGTGGCCAGCTTCCCGCTACCTTCTCTCTTCGGAAAACAAATTAACGTGCTTCTTCAATTTGATCGGTCCGCTTCTACTCTTCTCGCGCCAAGTGTGTATGGCTGGGCTGGCTACTTGGCTGCTCGCTGAAACCTGCAGCCACAAACCACGGCGGTGTCCTTCTTTTTCGGGGAGGACGTCACGCCACGGCGGCCAAACCGCCGGCTGAATTGGAGTTCGCCGACGTGAGATCACTCACGGTTTGACTGCCCGCAAGGACTATCCAACATCTCAACCGTCCATTTCGATGATCAATAGCTCAAATTAATTACAGCAACAAAACGTAAATAGTATTTACCTATGATACAGTGTCCTGAGTTAGTCTGTGCCGTGACTACCGTCTGATTTGAATCTAACGGTGACAGTGGTGACTGCATCAGCTGCGGGCACAGTTATCACTACAGCGGAATCTGGGAGCGGCAGTGCTCAACTGCTCATCTGATCCAAAACGGAGAGCAAACTGCACAGTGCACACACGTGCCCGCTCGATCATCGATGCTTCCCAACCTTCCAATAAAAATTGAGATAGTATCTTCTTACTATTACGGGGTTACTTAAGATATGAATTAGGTGTTTTTATTGTAAAATAAAATATTTAAACCTTTATTTTTAGTTTACAATAAAAAATATATTACTTACCTAAATACACTTAGTTTATTTATAACACAAGATGTATGCTTTTTAAAAGTTATTTGATCGGCTAAAACAATCTTAAATCTAAAGATGTACTTAAATACAGCCTAAAAGTCATCAGAGGTAAACAGACTGGACGGTCAGATTCACTTGGCTGCACTTCCCCTTTGGAAAAATTGCATCTTTTTGCAGTAAAAACAAAATCTTTTTAGCTCTGTAAATAGCATAGATGGTACTGTACTATACAGAAGAGACAGAGGCTATTTTGTTTTAGATGGATACAGAGGCTACTGAAAATGTGGAGAATTGCCATGGATAGGATTTGCATCCCAAAGATTGCAGCAGAGGACCACCGACCAGTCCAGCCACCGCTCCGCTCCCCGATTCGTCGTCACCACCCGTGGTTTCATCTGAACACCATGGCCTGCTTCGTGCGTCCCACCTTACTGCCTTCGTGTTCTCCGTCTCCCCCTATCTTCTTGCTCTGCTGCTCCCTATAAATTCAGAGCCCCTCAAGCCTGTCTCATCTCATCAAGCTCACGCTATCCACTTCAGTAATCACTACTCATCGATCCCCATCTCCCCTTTAATCTGTTAATTAGTTCCCGCTTCATCGTCTCGATCGCCGGCCATGTCGACGGTGACCCCTGCTTACCTGGACCAGAGGCTCGCCCTCGCCAAGCGTTGCTCCAGAGGTGGTACTCATAAAACTTCTTCAGGGCTAGCTAGCTGGTGTTGATCTTCTTCTGTCTCTGCATGACTGACGGACTTCGTTTCTTGGTTGAACTGAAACTGCAGAGGCGACACTCGCCGGAGCCAAAGCGGCGGCCGTGGCCACCGTCGCATCTGCAATCCCCACCGTAAGTTGCATCAACCACGCATACGAAACTCGAAACCGAGACGCATCTCGATGCTGCTCTTGCGGTGCATGTGCTTGACTCGATCGACTGATTTCAGCTGGCGAGCGTGAGGATGCTGCCTTGGGCTAAGGCAAACATCAACCCGACGGGGCAGGCGCTCATCATCTGCACGGCGGCCGGGATGGCATACTTCGTCGCCGCCGACAAGAAGATCCTCTCGCTGGCGAGGAGGCACTCGTTCGAGAGCGCCCCTGCGCACCTCAAGAACACCTCCTTCCAGGGCGCCGGCCGCCCTCACCCTGCCTTCTTCAGGCCTTGAGTCCTCAGCTATAGATTGGTCATTGCATACTGATACATGCATGCCAGTTTGCAACCTGGCACGATCAGTCGACGTTGTAAGATAGTGGCATGCTGTTTAGCTGGCTTCAGAAAGTGCAGCAGTGGTGTGCTGCGTGCAATGCCGTATCTGTGTACTTCCCTGCTTGTAATATCTCCCGCTTGTAATATCCTATATCTCTTGACCAAGCGAATGAATAACAGTATAGTCAAATGCATGCTCGAGTTCTTAGAACACCAACAAATTTCAATCTACATGTGTACTTGTCTATATCAACACAATTTCTTCGATTTCAAACCCAAAATCAGCCGAATTCCGATCTCGGTGATCTCTGTCCAACGGTCCATATCCATTTGCTGTTTATCTTTGGCATATTGAAACAACAAAAAATAAAATGCAAGTAACACGTTTTATTACAGTGATAAGGCCGGGCATAGGAAAGACAAATCCACTTCATTTGAATCTCTTCATATCTTCCGCTTCAAAGTTCAGAACAATTATCGAGCTGTTCATTCAGCAAGTTAGAGGCAGACATTGATCACCAAGCTAGCAGCAGCAAGAAAACACTTTCAGCCTCAACAAAATGAAAAACGTCAACTTTGACAACCCTTGGTCGAAGCACCGAGCACGAACAGCTGATTGAAAGTCTTTAGAAAAACACAGCTGCTTTTCTTTGTGCGCTAAAACGACAGATGCAGTTAGAGAGGCCCACACAGATGGAGATATCAGAATAACAAATGCTCGTGCAGTTTCAGAACAAGTTATAGTCTTATCCTCTTATGTAGTGTTTTGCGTTTGGTTTGGTGGAAGTATGAATATGATACGGCTATTCATTGATTGAATGGACCGATAAAACAATTTTATTTTGTTGGATTGATATAATATGGACGTAATAATACTAAATTTACTACGGGCCATTTGTTATATATATATAAACTAAACTATAATTATATGAAATCTTGTTTTTTATAAATTAAATTGTAATGAATACAACATTATATTGAATCATAAATTGGATAAATTGTTTACAAGGATAAATCATTTAATTGTTTGTAAACAAAAAAATTAAAATTAAACTCATCTCCACCATTAGAAGATGAAATGTGTGAATTCATCCAATAAATTTTCTTTATTTCTCCATCTAGTATATTAAATAAATATTCCTTTCGGTTGCTGCCTTATTCTGAAGCCGAAACAACTATTTTAATGAAATAACCCAATTTTAACAACTAAACACTACACTAGATTAGCGTATTTCCATCAGCCTCTCCATTTTTGACTTATTTCCAACAGCCTCTCCATTTTTAACTTTCTATTTATTTATTTAGCTAACTCTCTAAAAAAATTTCTCTCCGTATCTGCTATACACTCCAACAGACTCTCTATTTTTAACTCTCCAAAAAATTTACCCTCCCTTTTAAAATCCCAAAATATTTAAAAAGATTTGATTTTTGTTTGAAATCCCAACTTCTAACTTAGAAATCCCCAAATTATAAAATTATAAAATTTCTCTTCTTTTTATTTCTATTTTTCTTTTTTCTCTTCCTCCTTCTTTCATTCTCTTCCCTCCCCTTTCTTCTTTCTTTCGTTTTCCTCTTCTCCTCTTCCTGCTCAATTCCCGCAACAGCACGGCGGCGGCATGGTGCGGAGCGGCGGCGCGATGTGGGGACGGCGTGACGCTGAGCGATGGTGGAGCGGCGCCGGTCTTCCTCCCCCTCCTCCCCTGCCGCTAATCTCTCTCTCCTCTCTCGTCGTCGACCTCTGCCTCCTCTCCCGCTGTTGACCTTCCTTTCATGTGTTGTTTGCCTGTTTGCATGAGCGACACTAACAGACTAGTCCCACAACATTTGGTCATCCAGCCAAGTTTGGCCAGTGAAGAGTCCGATTTGGTCGGTCAGATGGTTTGGTCATCAGGTTAGCCATTTTGTTGGAGACCATTTTTTTATCACAATAATCAAATTTAAACTCGAAGAGTTAGATGGCAACTCAATTGGAGTTGCTAGGCCAAGATGCTGAGTTTATCATCTGTAGGTCGGCCTGGGCCCACCTCTCAGTCCAGTCCAGACAGGTGGGCTCACAGCAACCTGCAAAATGTCGAGAAGATAAGGGAAGCCTGACCTACCAGACACCTATAAAAAACATGCTAGTGGCCGAAGCCGCTCACAGAATTTGCGTCTTTGCGGGAGAGAGCGAGACGTTGGTGACTGAATCACTGAGCCGGTTTCGCCCGAAAACTAGGAGCGTTCGAGCTCGCGTCGCCGTCGCCGTCGCGTGACAGGTTCAGAGCAAAACTGACGGCAACCGAGCGACCCCAATGTGGATGCATCCACAGATTCGCATCAAAACTGAGGGCAGATCACACCAGATGATTCTTGCGTTCCAATGCTAAAAAATTCAACTGTTTACTGTGGCCAGCTTCCCCCCTACCTTCTCTCTTCAGAAAACAAATGAACGTGCTTGTTTAATTTGATCGGTCGTACGTACGACCCACGTGACGATTCTCCACCGAATCTTGAAACAGATCGAGTAAACACGGGCATTAACTCGTCCTGTCAACCTTAAACGTGATGCAGGCGTACGCACAGGTTGAGCTGTTCCGAACTCAGTCACCTTTTTGACTCGATCACTACCACCCAGCATAAATAACCTTTGAATCCTGCAAAATGTGCTGTTTGGACTACATTAGACTAAGAGATTAACTTGATGCCATTTACTTTTCCGATTTTACATAGCTACCACTACTAGTTAATTACTACTAACTAGCTATGGTTGTTCTACCTAACCGGATTTCATCGATACTCCTCGAAGGAAAATTCAGATTTTGGTGAAAGAAAAGGGGCCAAATATTCGATCACCTCTGAAACCCCAAACCCTGTGGGTGCACCACAGTTTCAGTCACAAAACCATTGGTTCCAGCGGAAAGTGTACAGTGCGAGCTGCATGAGTGGACTGAGTGCTGGCTTGTGCTGCATGCAGGTTGCCCACCAACTTCCAAGCCTCTGAAACGAGTAAAACTCCGGAAGCAGACGAGCAGACGTCCATTGCACCTGCCCGCCTCCGCGGATTTCCGCCCAAAACCGTGGCCGCCCGCACGCCGCCATCTTTTTCTATAAATCTCACGGCTCCGTGGCTGGCCTGGCAATGCAAGCGAGCTGAAGTACTGAACTCTCACTGAAACTCAGATTCAGAGTAGTGTTCTACTCGCGCTAGCGACTCTATATTCTATCTGCGAGTCGTTGTTAGAGCTTTGGTTGGAGAAGAAGATGTCGACGGTGTCTCGTGCCTACCTTGACCAGAAGCTCGCCCTCGCCAAACGCTGCTCCAGAGGTGAAGATTTCTGCTGCTCTACCGCTCTCGTGATCCAGTGACTGTCGGTTTGATGTAACACGTTTAGCTCAGCTCGGTTCTTACATTTGTGGTGAAAATTATTGCAGAGGCGACGCTCGCTGGAGCCAAGGCGGCGGCGGTCGCAACTGTCGCATCTGCGGTCCCGACGGTGAGATAAAAGCAAACTACATAATTAAAAGCCGTTGTTACGAATCGAATGAAATATTCCGAGTTTTAACCGGCTGATCTTGTGAAATGTGCAGCATTCCGAGTTTTAACCGGCTGATCTTGTGAAATGTGCAGCTGGCGAGCGTGAGAATGCTGCCATGGGCGAAGGCGAACATCAACCCGACGGGGCAGGCGCTCATCATCTGCACGGCAGCCGGGATGGCTTACTTCGTTGCCGCCGACAAGAAGATCCTCTCGTTGGCGAGGAGGCACTCGTTCGAGAGCGCCCCCGACCACCTCAAGAACACCTCCTTCCAGGGCGCCGGCCGCCCTCATCCGGCCTTCTTCAGGCCATGATCAGTTCTACTGAACTTCCAGTGACTGAATCAAGCCTGAATAAAATACTGCCTATGATTCTGCTTGCTGCGTAGGAGTAGTATTATAGGCTGTGATGTAATTATGTAACTAGCTTCCTGTTGTCGATGATGCAATCAATGAATTCTATTACTCTGTTCTTTACTCGGTTCTGTGCCCCGAAAATCCTTGAGCGTCTTCCCCTCATCAGAACAATTTATGAGCATTTTGTTGCCAGAAGAAATGAAAAGGTACAAAAGATGAACACACCATACTTCTATGTGCGACGACAACACACAAGTAGATTACGAATTAATAATGGCTGCCTTAAGCCAAAAGTTAATGAAACTTTTTATCTAAAATATTTTTCAGACGAGGACATTGTAGTATTATTCAGTGCATAATTCAGTGTAAAGAAGCATTTGCAGAGCAATGGTATATAATATAATATATCACCATGTGCTGATTCATCACGACGTCACCTCGCCGGCAAAGCTTATCGTCGTGTAATGGTATGTCAGTTAGACCAGTACATAATAAGTATCATGCTGTTTATATTTTAATACTGTTAATACCGGTCACGTTAATACCGGTCATTCTGATAAATACTAGTTCTGTAATGGCCAATACTAGCCTTCGACTTCATACCGGCTATTTTAGTTAATACCATCCAAATTAATCAAAATTAATTTTTTATATATTACTTATACTGAGCTATACACTATACACTGTATTTGAGTTATCATCATATTTAAATATATCATATTTAATCGTATTGATATATATTTTAAATATATTTATATTATTTTATTAGATCTTGAAACGGCCAAACTAAAATTGTAAAGGAATAGAATTAACAAGCATGATTTCATTACGATTGTTAGGGGAAATACTTTTGCCCTAACAGAGCGGAGGAGCTACACTTCGAAGCCCCTCCGAAGGCACTAGATCCGACTCAGCTCGAAGCCGCCGAAGTGCCTCCGAAGGCCCAAAACCGCAAGACCGCGTCAATAATTACAAAGGCCGCTTCGGGGGTTGAAGTAATGGTCCGAAACCACCTGTAGTTAGCGTCGAAACCAGGGGCTCACCAGTCCTCTCCGACAAGACGTGTGATTTTACCGTATCCATATGGAATGTTACTAAAATACCCCTATATAACTCACTGTGTATTACTGTTGAAATCGGTTGTACGTAAGGGGTAAACCAGTATTATCCTGTTATTACCGTGCCTATAAACACCATCCTCCCTGCATAGTGGGGGGATCGAACATTTATAGTGCTAATCAATACTGCTTCTGCACGAAATTTGTTGTCTATTTTGGAGGCCTCGGGCAGAGTTCGAACTCTTAACTCCACTTTGAACGCTTCGAGGTTCTAACACTAAAAACATGTTGCGTATTTCCTAATTACGTCAACAACGATCCAAATTGCAAAGCACTAATTGATGCCCAGCTGAAAAAATGTGTTAGAGTATTTATGATTAGGGATAATGTTAGTTAAGATTCTATCTTATCTCTTCACGTTGTACTCTATATATATTACCCCCGAGGCTCAATGCATGGCATCATCATCGTCTTGTCTCATATCAATCTAATTTATTCTCCACTCTATACAATTCAACATAGTATAAATACAGGCAATCTAGCGTCATTCTCGTCCTTCCGCAGCTACTCGTCCCTAAGAGTGGATCTCGATCCTTCCACGGGTGGCCATCTTCGTGCCATTTTTTCTTCTGGCGTTCGCCATGCAACGCCGCCGAACCTCTGCTGAGCCGCCGGATCTCCACTAGGTGTCGCCAGTCCTCTACCTGCACACGTCCTCCCAGTTCGCTGGTCCATCCACGTGGGGCCATCGCCGCCCGCGCTGGCCTTCCCCACGCCGACCATCTGGGCACGACCACGTGAGGTTGCTGCATCCTCTCGTGCCACTAGCCCACAGCCGAGCGCCGGGCGTCGGCCTCCGGCCTTGACACTAGCCGCCGCTGCCCCTTCTTTGTGCCTGATCTGTTCTCCTTACGTCAACCCAGCTGCACCCCATGCCAGCCCTCTGGGCGCATCGGCTGTCGCGTTGGCCGTGTTGGCTAGCCACGTCACTGGTCCCCTCTCTATCATCGGCGGTCAGACCTGTGCGGTGCGGCCACTTCCCTAAGCTGCCATCGCCTCCTCCCGCACCGCCATCCCCATCCCCGCTTTGCTAAGCCGCCTCATGCGTGGACCACTACCAGCCGCCGAGCTCCACCTCTCGGGGCTGTCCCGTTGCCTTGTCTCGCGCTCTCCCTGCGCCCGGCCTGTGCGTCCTTGCGTCGGACCTTCAACATGCCTCCCCGCGCTATTTGATGCCGCCCTCACGCAGCCGCTTGCCCGCTCCCTTCGAGCCATAGCCCCTTCCCCTTGCTCTCCAGCCTCCGCCCACAACGCCGTGCCATCGCCGACACCCCATCGGTCTCCACACGCGACGCTGGGCGCCGCCGACTTTCTCCCCCGACACCGGCCTGACGGACCAGCTACGATGCCGACTTGCCAGGACCTAGATCTGGCATGCCGAGCCAACCGCTAGCCTTCTCCCGCGTCGCTAGACTGCTGCCGGACCACCGCTGGTCTTCTCTCGTGCCTAACCGACCAAGCACGGCTCCTCTCACACATCGATCGCGCGTCGGCCTTCTGGCCCTCCTCTCTGCCCTTTTTCTTCTTTTTTTTTCTTTTCCCTGGTAATTGGATAGCTATTTGCTTCATTGCTTGGGTTGGACCTATTTGGTTTAGAGATTTGTTTTTCTGCTGTTGTTTTTTTATCAGGGATCAGTTTGCGTCGCCCACCATCGTCGATTTCGCGCATTGCTGATTTCACTCCGGAGGTTTCGCGCACCTTCAGCTTGATCACCCGATCGAGTGTTCGATCTCTCTAGGATAGATCTTCAACTACGCGTGTCACATCATGAAGCTTTGGGCCACCACTGTGTCGCCTTCTCAGGTCGTAGTATTGTTGCTCGTGGTCTTCAACCGCTGTATCGATATGAAGCTATCGTTGTGTCGCCTCCTCGGGCCGCAATGTTGCTGCTCTTATCGTCTTCACCACCGCTTTGGTCATCGTCAGCCACTCGAGTTCTTCTTCGCTTACTTCAAAAACTGCCGCCGCATCTTCCTCCGGCTGTCACTGTAGTCGTTCTTGGCCATTGGTCTAGCTACTTCTACCTCAACTTTATTCATCTTCATCCACTGTACCATGTCATCAGTGTCGTCGTATCTTCCTCGACTACTTTTGTCTTCTCTGACAACAACGAGCTGCATGGACACTTCTTCGTTTACGCCGCTTTGCGCCACAATCGCCTCGGAGGCCTTCTCTGCTGATCTCCTTCGATAATGACACAAGGTTCATGATGGTCCCTTCTCTCGCTCGCATGGTATTGGTAACACCGTTGTGTTCGTTCGTCTCGATTCATCCTTGGGTCTAGCAAACTCAATGTGACGTCTCATCCTCGATGGCTTCGACAACATCGGCTCTTCAGCGTCTTTTTCCTCAACGACTGCCACGATTGTGTCACTGTCTTCGTCTAATCTTGGTTCACCAGCACCATCCCACGTACGCGACCACTTCATGACACCTCTCTATGCGTCTACGGCTTTAGGCTATCTCGTCATCGGCACCCCAACTTCTTCGGCTACATCGATCACGGCTACCTTACGCAGCTACCTTGACCACAGCTTCTTCGGCTCCATCGCTTTTGGCTACCTCGACTACGGCATAAACGATAATCATTATTGAGTACTCTTATCGGTATCTTCTCAAGTCTAAACGTCCGCTTTGTTCACGCTTTGACTGCGGAGGATGTTAAAGTATATATAATTAGGGATAATGTTAGTTAAGATTCTATCTTATCTCTTCATGTTGTATTCTATATATACCGTCCCCGAGACTCAATATATGATATCATCATCGTCTTGTTTCATATCAATTCAATATATTCTCCCCTCTCTATGATTAACAAAATGAACTAATTGATGAACTTACGAACGAATTTCTGTTTCTAAATCAAGCCGCTAAACGCTGCGGGTTTAGTAGCCAATGAGATTTTTATAGCCTTAGCCACCTTTGATCCATATGTACATCGAAGCTGACAGACAGAATACAGAACTTAACTGTTTGACAGCAGCAGCAGCAATCGAATTAAAGCAGGGACGACGATCTTGGTCTTATACCGTGGGCACTGAGCTCTTGATCTGATGACTGCTTTCTGCTTGCTACTAATCCAACTGGATGCTCCGACACCTCACGGTGAGAGTAACCACTGTGCAAGTGTACATGAATGCAAACCATCGAAGAAAAAAACAGAGAAAAGTTTCAGTAGATTGTTTTTCAGAGGAGTTTCAGTAGATTGTTTTAAATAGGAGTTTCCGTAGCAAGCAAAGGGATGGATCCGATTGATAAGATGAAATCCGAGAGTTACTGAAATAGATCATCAGAGTTGAGAAATGGATAAGCTATCCGTACCTGAGTGGGGAGAAGACAGAGTGGTAGCCCACAGAGATGGAGGCGCAATGACGTCGGCTAATCCAATCCAGCCAAAAACTGTCGACACACCGTTTCCGCCCCAAAACTGAGGGCACGCTGATGCATGTAGGCCCGGCCTCAGGGGAGCGGGGCTACCGTCTAGTCCCGGTTTACTTCAGTACCTAATCATAAATAATTATACTAATCAATAAATAATTATAGATGTTTTTATTTGTCTGGTTAAGATCAGACTAATATATTCTTTTATGTTTAATAATTTTCTAGTTTTAGTTTTATCCCGAGTCTATGAAATGTTCGGGCCAGCATTGAGCAATGCAATCTCGGCAGGCCGACTGGCTACTTGCTATTCTCTTCGGTTTTATTTTTCTCGACATTTTAGGTTTAGAGGCTCTAGACGTTAACTGTTAATATTTTGATGATCAGGAGGTTATTTTAGATTTATATATCTCACATACACACAGATTTATTAATTATAAGTAAAAACTATCATATTTTTGATATAAATAAACTAAAAGATATATATACTAATTAATCGTTCATCGGTAGGTGAACATATATTAAAGGTAGTAGGCGCTAATTGCCCTTCACCTTCCCTTGGGCATCTTGCACGTGCATGATGCTACAACAGTGTCTCAGCGAGGCTATTTTTGAAAGGAGCCGTAACTGTGATGTGAGGATTGACTTGTTGACAAGTGTAGTCTCCCTGTCCGTTTATTTGGAAAAAAAATTCCGTAGGGATGGTTCTTATCTTGCTCTCCCTGAGGACCTCTTTTGAATCTTGGGCCACGTGAAAGAGCAGGGATCCAACAGTGAGGCGGGGTGGCGAGAGGCGGCAGTTCGGCGGACCACGCGAGGCGACGGGAGACCGACCGGTCAGCGGGTCGGCACAAGGCGACATGAGTCCGGTGGTCGGCACGAGGCGACGGGAGTTCGGCGGGGCGACGCGAGGCCAGCGTGACGACGGGAGTCCGACGAGGCGGCGGGTCGGCGCAAAGCAAAATAGGGAATCGCTGTGTACCGAAAGAAGAGTCACTCGAGGAGGCCGAAAGAGGAGCCCCGCCGCCCAGCCGCGCCGCCAGGCCTCGCCTCCCCGCGTCGTCGTTCCTGCTGCCGCCCCAGCCGCCCAGCCACGCTGTCGGCCTCGCCGCTGACCCCGCCGCGCATCCTCGCCGCCCAGTGCTCCCACCGGACCTGCTCCTTTTCGTCATTGGATGTCTCTCCCTTTCACATAGCGGACATGCGGAAGGGATCCTCGTTGAGCTAGGTTTGAGGACGCTCCCATAGAATTTTTCTCCGTTTATTTGGTAGCATGAAGCATCGCAGAAACGTTGAACCTGCCCACATGATTAGGTTCACACACTGGACTGTATCCACTATGCTAAACTAGTTTTGTAGTAATAATTAAACACTGCAGAACACAGTTTGACGCTTACTCCAAATTAACTACCCACTCCACCGCTGAATGCATTTCTCGAGAATGTACTGTTATCTACTCGAATTCGGTTTTTAGAAAATACAAACGGATCAACAAACTAGCATAAACAAAACAAAAATTAAAAAATATATTTTGGTTTGGTTTCTTCGGTTTTCAGTTTTAACCTGAAATACTATTACTATTTTTTGAAACATAATTTGATAATTTTAAAAAATAAAATTACATTACAATTCAATGTATCAGCTCATCAAGAAATAAACAATATAAATTCTAAACATTTTCTGCTCTTTGGATTGTTTGGTTTTTTATGTCTAAAAATTGAACCGTAAATCAATAACCAAATTTTCTTCAAATAAAACTGAATATTTAAAAAACCAAAAATGCTTGAATTCGGTTTGGTTTTTGTTTTATTTTTGTCCACCCCTACATCCATCCCCGAACATTTTATTTTTAGATAAAGTTAATAAATTAGTGGTGAGAGTAAAATATCACAGTGCCCATTATTAATAAGAAATATATAAGTGGCATTAAAGAAATACATTTTGGGAACCGATGGTAAATAAAAATATAAAAATAAAATTTTCTACAATAAAATTGAAGGATTAGAACTAAAATCTTTTTTGGAAGGGAGTAGATATAGGCGTCGTTTGGTACAACTCTAGATCTAGAATTTTAAAGAACTAGTATTTTAGAGCTAGGTTAGATTTAGTTGAATAAACTAGTTTTTATTTTAAACTAAAAAAATTTAAACTATTTTATTATACTACGTAAATCCTATATACATTATAAATCTCGGAGCTGTGCCGTCGCCGTAGTTTCAACCCAAACTAAACCACATCGGTTTCGATACACGTCCGATGGATGGATTCCATATCTGGTGGCTAGAGCATAGGCAGATTAGCAGTAAAATCCAATAAACTAGTGGCCGGTGTGCTTTGTTTGGCAGAGCCCTATGCACCGACCTGTGCTGCGTCTGCGATTCTGCAAACCATCGATGGACGCGTGGACGGATAGGACGGAACGAGGCGAGGCGGGCGTGGTGGAATCTACCAGATCGAGGCCGGCGGAGGCGCCTATCGTCTCTCCGGCAACGGCCGCAAGGGCACACATGGGTTTCTTCCAAAACCACGTCCTCTTCTCCAACCCGCCCGCCGCATCAGCTCCCCCTAGCTACTTCTCCACCGATCACATCGCCTATAAATCCTGAGGCCCATGCGCGTCTCTTCAATCCAATCCATCTCTGAGCTAGGCTCTCGCTCACACTCTCTCGGTCTGCAGAGAACTTGTCCCAAACACACATAGGAAACAAAGCTAGGAGGATGGCTACGGTGACTCGTGCGTCCCTGGACCAGAGGCTTGCCCTCGCCAAGCGCTGCTCTCGTGGTACGCATGCATGCGAGCTTATCTGAATGATCATTATCTGGAAAAAATGGCGCTGAACTGATGCTGTGATGCATGCGTGCTTGCTTGATTCTGCAGAGGCGAACCTTGCAGGGTTTAAGGCGGCAGCTGTTGCGACCATCGCGTCCGCAGTGCCAACGGTGAGATTTCCTTCATTTATCTGACTCTCAAATCAAATGCTTCCAGCTTCTCCCTTCTGTTAATTAGTTTTTCATCTGAAGAGGGCTTGCTAGCTATACTGAGCTGCGTGCTTGTGTGTGTGTTTCAGCTGGCGAGCGTGAGGCTGCTGCCATGGGCGAAAGCGGACATCAACCCGACGGGGCAGGCGCTCATCATCTGCACCGTGGCCGGGATGGCTTACTTCGTCGCCGCCGACAAGAAGATCCTCTCGCTGGCGAGGAGACACTCGTTCGAGAGCGCCCCTGCGCACCTCAAGAACACCTCCTTCCAGGGCGCCGGCCGCCCTCACCCGGCCTTCTTCAGGCCATGATCAGTTCTACTGAACTTCCAGTGACTGAATCAAGCCTGAATTATGTAATTATGTAACTAGCTTCCTGTTGTCGATGATGCAATCAATGAATTCTATTACTCTGTTTTTTACTCGGTTCTGAACTTTCTACTGTGCCCCGAAAAATCCTTGAGCGTTTTCCCCTTCTTCAGAACAATTTATATGAGCATTTTGTTGCCAGAATAAAAGAAAAGATACAAAAGATTTACACACCATACTTCTATGTGCGACGACAACATATAGGTAGATTACGAATTAATAATTTAAATATTTAAACCGTATGTTAATCTGTTGAGAAGTTGAAGAGAGAAGAAATATCAAGGATAACTGTCCCTACTCTTCTCCACGACTGCCTGATTCTTGTTCATGCGGGGTGAGTGATTTATTTGGTCAGACGCCTCTACCTTCATCGGTACCTAGTCGTGGTCGCTTAGAGCTTCTGATTTATTTGATTTAAAACAAAATTTGATCAGCGCAGGAGCTTCTGCGGGACCTAGTCGTGGTCTCTTAGAGCAACTCTATCTCCTATTAGTTCCCTGTATTTTTGTGTACGGAACTATTCTAACTCTAATATTTTTCTAAAAATCAATCAATTTATAGTAGTATCCTTGTAATTTTTTAATTCTTATATTTTAAAGGGATTAGAATAAGAATATTTATAATTTTAATTCTTATATTTTAAAGGGATTAGAATGAGAGTTCTTACTTTTAAAAGAAAGGAAAGGTGATTTAGGAAACTAGAAGATTATTTAAGATACTGTTGTAGCGTAATTTTTTTCAAAATATCTAAATATAATTTTAGGTATCTTGATAAGAGCACTGTTGGAGATTCTCTTATATTATTTCTTGTTACTCCCTTCGGATATTGCTGACGCAAAAATCACAGATATTCCTACATCTTCACACTAGAAGGTCTGGGAGTATCTATTTAGCTCCAGTGTAGGTCCTAAATAACCTCGAGGTGTTTAAAAAGCGTGCTAGTCAATTTGACCCTGCAATTGACAAGAAGACAGGCGTGAGATGTCCTAACGCTATCGGCGATAGCCTATCGACATCGACAACGATAACATGTACGAGAATCATGATTCATCAGGATTGATACATGTAAAACAGTAAACTCCACCAATCTACTTCAGCGAGATAACTCAATACTAACCAATCTTCATAGTTTGAACTAAACCGATGCAGTATAAAAACAGGTTGTTAAGAGTATAAAGATCATGACAAATTCTATTAACAAAGTAATAGATAACTCATCGGCTAAAACTCCGATAAACGATATCTTAACCCATCAAACTAGATCTTCTCGTATGTGACCTCGCCAACGCCACGAATCAGACTTAACCGAGACAGCGTGCCGTTGTCGATTGACATACAATCTAATCTAACTCGACAAGCTAGAACATTGTGATTGGCAAATACAGAGATCCAATCAATAGAGCATGATAAATGAATAATAATCAATGTATTTAACCGATAACTAGCAAACCTACACTATCTGATCACAGTATCAGACTCAACCGAGAAAACCATGAACATATGAATCAGTTTACCAACAGGCTATCTCCGTCGAAGCTAGAGATCGGACTCAACCGATGCAGCCATAGCTCCGGCGAAGAATCACCCTAATGCTATGTACCTAATAGTTGGCGATGCGATGAAGGGTTTGTTTGACAAGATTGATTGTGTGTTTATGATGACCCTGAGCTTACATATTTATAGCCGGGTTGACACGTCATCTAGAGATAACGTAGAATCCTAACTGATTTATTTAATTAACCAAAAACCTACTTAACGAAGTATCAGTCCACGACACGCGCAGCCAGTCTTCGCCTATTAAAGCCCATCGGTTCTTTGCTGCCTGGATCACCTAGCCGATGGCACGCCGGCCCAAATTCTGGTGTCAACACATGCCCCCCGAGTTCGAAACGTGAAACGTCACGTTTTGAAGTCTCCTCGAGTAATGTGTCGCCAGATCGCCGAGCGTATATAAATCTTGCCCGATAAGCTCTCTTCTTCAAGCTCGGTCACTCCCATCACACACCAGCTCACTTTCTTTCTCCCCTCATTTTCTTGCGATGGTGTTTGATGCTCCAAATTCTTCACTAAGTAAGAAGGCCAAGCTAAACGACCAAAACATTCCTGGTGATTGCGAGTCAGTATGTTCCTTCTGATCATTCAACCCCTTGCTCGTTAATCTTTCTGCTTTATTAGTCTTGAACTCCGTGCTCTTTACCATTAACTTCATCTCTGAGCTTCAGGCTTTAACTGTTCCAATCTCACACTCGCTAGACCTTTCACCTTCTAATCATTCAAGCGTCCTAACGCAGCCGACCAACGTCGATGGTGACCATGACCCGAATCGTCTCAACTTCTATCTCGACGATGATGATGATTCCGATGATTCCCTGCTAGCCATGAGCACTTCATCATCCCACCGACGTCCTCGGGTAACTTACTCATTGCGTCTGTTGGCATCTAATCCTTTCCATCGGCTTACACTATATCTCCGTAGGCCCCTCAAATATCGGATAGGACTCCCCTTCCACGAGATTCCATGCTAAGTGACCTGTTGGTTCTGCTTCATCACCTCTAGAGTCCGATTGGTATTTTCCTTCAAGATATTGAGATGGCCTGATCCTGCCTTCGGAATGTAACCAGACGGCTCCCACAAGACCTAGCCAATATCCTCCTAAAAGTGTATTTGTGTGAGGACCAATCGGCCTACCTTTCTGCGTACACCAATCTTATCGATCGTGGTATGCAACGGGTTCATCGGCAAGAATTTGAGTTGGCTGATGCGATGGTTCGAGAAGCCGATCACCACCTTCAAGCCCTGCTCAAGATTCCTGCCGAAGAACAAGCCTACCTCGATCGGCTCAAAGCAGAGGAGAATAGCCTTCTTCGGGAAATACGCGTCTGGACCGACCAGCTGAATCGGCTCCGCACCTGCATGGCGAACCAACAGCAGTTCCTGCAAGACTTGTGATCAAGATCTCCTCCAAAAGGGCCGAGATAAATGATTTGACTGAGGAGCGAGCCCAGAAGCAGCAACTCCTTCGGTCGATTATCGGCAGTGATGAGGATGCGACCAACACTATTGTTTCCTTCGAGAGGGCCCAAACCGATGCCATCCTTAGTTTACAATGCTTTTTGTCCACACTGTAATCCACTATCGACTTTTGTAATGTCCCGCCCTTGTGAATAATGAAATATCTATTGAAGAACTTTTATCTTGGTGTATTTGTCTTGTCGATGACCCCCATATAAGGACTTGGACTATTTGGCCGAGCATATCCCCTGATCGGCCTTCTGGTTCTTATTCATCGGTTTTGAGTAGGAGCGGTACCCTACTAATCGGCTTAACCTAAAAAATTTAGAGGTTTCGCCTTACTTTTGAATGCTGGACTTAGGGAAACTTCAAGTCCGTCGGCTCACGCTCATCGGCTCGCTCATCGGCTTTAAAGAAGCGCGATGCCTGAATATTTGAAAAGTTCAAAAAATTTTCAAAAATTTCCATATTCTCACGTTCCATCCTCTGTTGAATCCGGCTGACTTCTAGTCCATTGGCTCACACTCATTGGGTCTGAATAGGTGCGATGCCCCCCGAGTCAGCCGTTCATTGACGAAGTTTGACCGTCTCTCATAAATGAGCGCGTGCCGGTTGGAGTGCCTCTGTAACGGCACATCGTATGCTCCCCGAGTTCAGGACGTGGGTGGGACATTTTGAACTCTACCTGGAATATCGCAACCGTCGAATCACCGTAACGTTACGATTGATGACCCAACCGTTGAAATTCTCCCCCCTATAAAGCCTGACTCTTTTTCCTTCCTTTGTACGCTTTCTGCACCTCCTCCCTTCAAAATACATTTGAGTTCTCCGCCATCGCTAGTTGAGCTTCACCGCCGTTCTAGCCTTCCCGTTGCCGCTTGACTTCGTCAGCCATGGCCTCCTCATCGATCGTCCCTAAGGTACCCCTCCATATTTGTTCTTTTGATTTGTACTTTCTTCTTGGGCATTCTGTTTACCCATTTTCTTTCCCATGTAGAACTTGCAAAATCAGATCTTAATCCCCTTTGCCAAGTATACCGATCGTTTCTTTCTTGGTCCTTATGGGGAAGAAGACCTGTTGTATTTGATTAATGCCGAGACCAACTGAACTCCGTTCAAACAGTTTAGCATGCAGCAGAAAGATTGGTCCTTGGCATTTCGCTCTTGGGCCAACCCTATTGATGGGTGGCAAGATTGGTATGTGAGGGTTGCTTCGGCGAAGAGCTCAGATTAGGAGTTGAGCAATATCAGCCACTGTATTGGTCTCACCATGATCGAGACTGAACGGAACGATGCCATGCTTGTCGCCGCTTGCTATTTCTGGCTAGATACAACTAATGCGTTCATGTTTGCTCATGGGCTGATGTCTCCAACTCTTCTTGATGTTTTGATGTTGACCGACCTAAATGTTGTGGACCCCATGTGTGAGGTCGATTTCAGAGGGAAGCCGTCGCATGAGCTCGAGGTCAAGAAACTGAGTGGCTGGACCAATTACATGGCTACTTACAATTAGAAGACTAGCCTGGTTGAGGAGAAGGAACATGTTACCTTTTTAAATATGTGGCTGGAGCGGTTCGTTTTCTGTGGTATTACGCTCGGCCTTACCAAGAATTAGCAAAATCTGGTCCAAAATGAGCGGCTACCGCTGGACCGACTGTTGCTGGGGTCCTCTTATTGCCTCTTGCATTTTGTCTCACAATACCTTTGAGCTGGCATGCCTGTTGCAAACATCGGTGGTCCCTGGTGGTTCATCCATTTGTGGCTCAACTTATATACTGCCCGGGTGACGGAACGCCAGGACTTGCTTAGCTATGAGATTGCTGATGTCTTCAGTGAAGAAGATGGTCATACTCACCGATGTGCCTCATTTGGTGACGATCTGAAATTGGACCCCTTCGTCCGGTGGTTTGGAATTTTTTAGTGTGGCTTCCTTGATGATGACATCGTTTGGTTCCCCTACGTGGAGGCAACCGACTTCCCTTATCCTAGCTGATTCAGGCTTGCTTCCATCGGCCCTGTTGACTCTACCAATGCAATGTATCAGGCCATCATCTCCCGTTCCGTCCTGCCAGTTGGTTTTTTCGGTGGTCGGGTGAAGCCCTCCTATGAGTTCTATCATCCGAGCATTTGCGCACGCCAACTTGGTCTGAGTCAACTACCGATGAGCTTTTTCTACATCGGCAAGGTAGAGTTTCGAGGGACTCTGTCTTTATCTGAGTACGAGTCCCTAATTAACTTGCCTTCTATTATCCCCTTTGGTGACCTACGGAGTTGGTCGCCCAGCTCATCTCAGAGCCAGTCTTTTGTTCGCTTCTAGGATGAGCTAAAACTTCACCTGTTCTCTCGAGGAGTCTCTTCTTACTGCGCCTTGATTAATCCTGATTCTGGTGACGCCACGATTGAGGTATGTTTCTCTTTCTTTTTCACATCCCTTAACATTTTTGGCAATTCCATTCATAACTTCTTCTTGCTCCTTGTTTAGGATCAAGACGAGGCGGTGCCTGTCGTCAGTAATAGCAACAGGCCGGTTGCGTACATGGCATCTTTGTCGATCCTAAACTTAGGGAAGGGCGCGTCGGCACCGTCGACTGTCAACGGTGCTGACCTTGCGACGTCCCGGGCTTCTGGTCCCGTTCGCTAGAAGCGTCCTGCGGCACTGACGACAATTAGGATTCCAGCTAAAAAGAAGAAAGCTTCTACTGTTCCTCCTCTGGTCCATCTAGACGCTGCGGTTTCTATTATTTCCGTGAGAGTTTTTTTCATGTCACCATGCCTTTTCATCTGAATCTTGCGTTCTTACTGTGTTATTCGTATTTTTTTAGTCTGAGGCTGCTGATCTTCTGGATACCCCTTTAGTAGCTGTTGAAGCATTGGCTCCCCTTGCTCGGACGGCATACCCTCCATGGATCTCTCACGATCCTCCTGTTGTTTCACCGGCTATTGGTTTGGCAGTGGCCTCTTCTGATCTTATCGTCGTTGAGGATCAAGGGTTAATGTCTGTTTTAGCAGCCATTGTTGAAACTGAGTTGACAGAGGAGGCCGTTACTGTCGGTGAGCCTGTCCCTCTAGATACCACTGACCCAGTCGCTACGGCCGATCTCCCTAAGGTATGACGATGACCCTCTTCATCGTCATTAACATCGCTATGCTCCCTTCCTTATCTTTCTCTGTTTTAGCTACAGTCTTTCACCGGTTTTTTCTCTTTCGACATTGGCGAGCTTGTCAAGGAGAATGAGGTGGTTGAGCCCAGGATCCCTGCCACAGAACTGGTATCTTCAGATACCCGGGCCATATTGCTTGATGTTTTGCATCTGCTCCAAGGACTGGTTGACGCTCTGGTGGTTGACTCAAGGCCTGTCAGGACGCGGCTTGCCGAGGTCTTGGATTTGTTTCCTCAAGATCTTATAGAGGCTATGACCCTGGGGACTTACCTTGAAGCCCATTGGCTCCGCTTCGAGCGCCTAGAGGGGCAGATCGTGGCTCGTGCTCAGCATCACGCGCAGCTGCAAAGTATCCAAAATTACTGAGTCATCCTCGAGGAGAGAAAGGTTGCTCTCAATGCCTTGGCCGCCGACCCTACTGATGTTGAGGGTCAAATTACTCAGCTCCTTACTGAAGAAGCTGAGTTAGCTTCCCACTTGATGGCCGTTTGATCGCGCATCGCCTCCCTTCGCCAGGCCTGTCAGCAATCCCCGAGAAGCTTGAAGCAGATCGGCGAGAATTTGACACCCTAGTTAAGGGGGTTCTTCGTTGTCTCCAAGGCTCAAAACCTATTGCTGGGAGCGATGATGAAGATCGTCAGGAGTTAGCCACCATTCTTGGCCCTCGAGATCGTGTTGTGGCCGCCCTTGCGACCTTTCTTGGTGTTGATGACAACTGAACAATTTGCCCTTATTATAACTTCGTTGTAATACTGGCCGTGGAGATCACTCGGCATATCATAAAGACCTCCAAAGCACCACTGGCTAACCTCTAGAGGCTGCGCCAGGTAGTCGAACTATGCGCCAGGCGTGCAGTGACCACGTCGTCAGGACTCAGGAGGAGGTTTGCCCTGTTTTATGAGGGTCCCCAGATATCATGGGAGGAGCATCCTCGGTACCTATGGCCGGTGCGCGCTTTGGCAAATGTAGGCCACACGACGGCATGCTTCATTTAGGGCATGCATCTGGCCTTCCGTGTAGGGCCACCGTCGTAGGGTGCCCAATTGCTGCGTACGTCTGCGGAGGCCAGGCATAAGATGGCCGCTTATTTGCTCGCCCTCGTCGAGTACAACCACGAGGACACCGCAACCGAGCTCGTGTTGCGGCTCATAAGGCCGGTGGAATGCGAGGCTACGGATAGGGCAGCTACCATCGGTGGCGTGCATAGGAGGATCACCAACGAGCATTGCTGGCATTTTCATGATCATGCAGTGGACTCTGTCCGTCTGGTGGTGCATGGGTTGTGGGATCTAGAACCCAGCACAGCAGTGATGCCACAGTTGTGCACGACCCGCGGCTAAGGCGAGCCAAAAACCCCCTATCTTTCAAACTTGCTCTCCTTCTGTATTGAGAAATACAGAATCAAGCACGAGTGCCATCTGTTCTTCTCGTGACTGCTAGCACTGCCGTATTATGGTTAAAAAGTTGTAACTAATTAGCTATTATATAGTTTGAATTTTTGTATTAGCCACTGTGTTTGAATGAAGTGGAGTAACATTTAATTGAATGAAGTTTTTTATTCTATGAAATACGGTGTACGAGATGAACAAGTCTCTGATCAATTTTTTTCTGTGTTCACCTTGTGCATTTTCTGTGTTCAGAAAAGTAAATCCAAAAACTTTATATGGTGACGATCGCTACAGTTGGTAGCCTCTGTACTAACGCTCGTCTCTCCTTAGAACACCCGTTGCACTTTAGTACCGGTTTTAGTAGTAAGCCGGTACTAATAATGGAGCAGTTGGCCAAAATATGGCACGCGTCTCCTCGTTATCTGTGCCCATCCAAATTTAGTACTGGTTTATAATGTTAACTGGTACTAAAAGGCGAAAGTTTTATTTCTACGTCTCTTCAGGACCTAAGCCCATTGTATTTTAGTACCGGTTTGTCTTCACAACTGATACTAAAGACACAACTATATAAGGAGGTCCATGTACTCCGTTGTTTTATGTACTACTTTTACACCATCTTCTTCTTTACCGACTTGCTGTACGTTGTTCTTCTGTTTTGGTAAGTCCGATCTGCTCTCGTCTTGTTCTGTTGTTCGTCTTTAACCCTATATTTTGTTCGTCTTATGTTTTGTTTCTGTATTTAGTCATGTCGTCTCGCTCCACATTGTCTTCATGGTCGTGGACGTCCGAGGAGGACTTCTCGAGGACCACGAATGACTTGTACATTATGCGGGTTATGCAGGCCCAGGAGGATTCTGAGGATGCTAGGGTCCTCTAGGCTAAAGACGACGCCGTCTAGGCTAGAAACTTGGTGGAGCAAGACTCCACCCATTTGGATGCTGGTGCTGTTGGCGCTGACACAATGCTAGACGTCACCGTCGATAGCGCTCCT